>PVJI01003482.1:109768-123570 GCA_004026765.1 Micronycteris hirsuta
GGTCTTTGCCTGCGTGCCTGGTTGACTCTGTCACAGAGAAGGAAGGAACCATTCCTGCTTCAGGGTTCGAGCATTGGAAAATCTTCCAGAAAAGCCCCACTCCAGACAGGCTAGGCTGTTGAGGAGGAGCGAGGGTATGCTCGGGGGTTACCATGCCCCTGCCCCATCAGTTCTCCTAGGCCCACTGCCTGCCTGCCCCCAGCACGGGAGCCAGCCATCACCACCCCTCCCCCTCACGCACAATGTCACTTCCTGGTTCTCACAGGAAGCTGCAGTACCAATTAAACACCCCTCACCTTCCAGGCCCCAGGCTGGCCATAGGCCTGGCTTGGCCTAGAAGGGTAGAGAACAGACCTTCAAACCCCGTCCCCGGTCAGGGCCTTTGGACGAGCTCCTCTAAACCCTGTGCCGCCTCCCTTTTCTCCGAGGCTGCTGTGCATCCTCCCGCCGGCATGCACATCCAAGCTTCCAAAGCCCGACCCCACACCTCTCCCCGACCACCCCACCCCCACCCGCCCACGGAGCCCACCTGCACACGGTAATCAGGTTCCTACGCTCCACGGCCACATTGCGGGAAGACGCTTTCTTTGAGGACAACCCCAGAGCCATGATGGTCTGGACAAAGCTTGCTTCCATCCAGATGTGCAGCCACTGCTGCCGCTGCCAGCTGCCCCTTGCCCCTCCTGGTGCCCGGACCCCCAGCCCCTGCCGGGTCACGGCTGGGCCCTCTGCCCGTCGGGGCTCCTCTTCCCCTCTACGGCCATCCCCCCGCCACTGCGCCTGGTGCCCGGCCCCTTGGCTCCCTCCCCAGGCGGTGATTCCGGAGCAAAACAAGGCCGGGGAGGGAGCTCTCCGAGGTGCTGAGCCGGGGCCGTCACCCCCTCCCCTAGTCTCCCGCCCCACCTCGGCCAGTGACGTCAGGGCCCTGGGGCCCCGCCCCCAGCAAGCCGGGGACCAATCCGCAGAGGGTTCAGGATTTGGAGGGGAGGGAAGAGGACCAGGGCCGCAGGGAGCGCGGAGGGGGTCCCTACAAGAGGCAGGGATTGTAAGGAGTAAAAGGGAGCATCTGGGCTGTGCTCCACCCCCATACCCAGAGCCCAGGACCCCTCGCCTTGCATCTCTGAGCTCCGACACCTCTACTCTCCTGTTTCTGACCTGTGATCAGCGGTGTCTAGCTCAGATTTCTCCCCCAGCTGCCTGAGGAATGGAGGTCCTCACCTCCTGTACCCTCATTCCAGCACAACCCCCACCTTCTTAGCAAGACCAGGGCCAGGTCTGTGTCCAGAGAGGGCAGATGGTCCTACACTGCTGACTCAGGAGGCCAAGGAGCAGTCAGAGAAACTGCAGATCTATCTGGGCCCAGGATCGACTTGGCTGCGGCAGCCAGTGGACTCTACGGCTCCGGGGGTGGGGGATGGGAACCCCGAATCAAACGTAGGAGCCGAGTGCCTGAAACCTCTCAGGACAGCGAGTAGACAGACAGCTAAGGGCCTGGGCTCCGCGGGGGTTCTCAGCAATAGACCTGGGGCCGCGCAGCAGTGTCAGGACTGCTTCTCCTCCGAGTCTTGCACGCTCACCCCACTCTAGGGGCGTCTGGCTTTTGGTTAAGCTCCCTGCTGACAATGTTGCGGCACGGTGCCATCAACCCTCTCTGCGAAGCTGAGGAAGTTCCCGCAAAAGTGGTTGCATCTTTCCCAGGAGGGGGCAGGGTAATGGAGGCACAGTCTGGCTTCCCTGCTGCCCTCAGCCTCCCAGTTCCTCTCTCACATTCCTGCTCCATCGTGCCCCGTTCCCCAGTTCAACCTGTTCTCTTTCACCTCCCGACATCCCGGGCTTCCACAGAAAGCCTTTCTGTGTTGTTTAAAGGGGCTCCACTCTTCTCAGCCCGGGCTCAGGAATGTCCGTCCCGGGGCTCAGCTCTCATCCATTCACCAACTCTGTCTAACGCCTGGATTCACTCCGCTCTGCTAATGGGCGGGCACCGTCCCCACGTAGATTCAGATGTGCACCCACCTCTGAACGCGACCAGCAGGCACTGGCCGTCTGTCAGCACAAACAGAGGAGGCAGAGACGAAAGACCTACCGAGACCTTCCCCACGGTTGTCTGACTCCCCGGGTGCGGGGCAGAAGGTCCCTCTTCCCGGCTCTTCTCTCACGTTCACTGAGCCTCAAGCTCAGTTCTTGCCTTGGTTGTTTCTGTCCCTCTTCTGCCTTTTTCCTCTCGCCTCATCTCTAGAAGCCCTTCTTGGCATCCTCCTGCCTCCGGACTCGTGGCCAGCGGCAATCGTGATGTTCTTTTGCTTTTCAATCGCAAGATTTATCTTATGTGCAAAAGAACACACAAAACACGAATATGCAGTTTAAAAAATATTGACAAAGCAAACACTGTGTCATCACCTCAAAGATCAAGAAAAGAACATTGTCCACACTTGGGACCTCCCATATGTTTCTCCCAGATCTCATCTTCATTCATACACCAACAGATAACCACTGTCCTGGATTTTGCAATAATCATTTCTTTGACTTTCTTTATAGTTTTCTCATCTTCATGACCAGCAATAAAAATATAATTTAGCCCTGGCTGATGTGGCTCAGTTGGTTGGTGTATCGTCCCATAACTAAAGGGCTGCGAGTTCAATTCCTGGACAGGATTGTGCCTAGGTCATGGGTTCAGTCCCATTCCCGGGGCGTGGACAATCCGAGGTCTGAGCACATGCAGGAGGCAGCCAATCGATGTTTCTCTCTCTCCCTTCCTCTTGCTCTAAAGGCAATGGAAACATGTCATCGGGTGAGGTATGTATATATATTCTGTCTGGAAAAAGTTCAGCCATTATTAATATAAGAAGAATGGTTTGCCCAACATCACGTACCCTGGCAGCCGAGGAGAGTGGACTGGAATGTGCATGTGCAAACAATGGCGACTTCACTGTACTAGTCAGTGGGGGTAGTAGATGCTGTTGAGTGAGCATGTGCACTGTGTGGGTGTCACATTCAAAACGACTGAGGAGTAGAGCAACAAATCTGCATCAAATTTTGCATGAAGCTTGAACACTCCTCCATGGAAACTATTCGGGTGCTTCAGAAGGCACAGCTCTGGGCCCCTGGTGATTGGCAGCTTCATCTCAACAACGGGCTGGTTCATGTGTCACCTCTTGTGCAGAGATTTTTGGTGAAACAGCAAATCACCCAGGCAACTCAGCCCCCCTACAGCCCAGATTTGATGCCTGTGACTTCTGGCTTTTCCAAAAACTAAAATTATCTTTGAAAGGGAAGAGATTTCAGACCATCAATGATGTTCAGGAAAATAAGACAGGGCAGCTGATGGCGATATGTGGCTGGATACTTTCTGGATAGACCTTGTATACAGCACATGATATTTCACTACAAAGAGATCTTCAAAATTCAGGAAAAACTACGCATTAGAGAAAATGAGGTGGAGATGCCAGAACTTCCTTGGCAGAGCCCTGGGAAAGGAGTCAGAAGGCTCCGAGGGGTGGGCATACCAGGGTGAAATTATTATTACAGATGAGCAGAGGACCCTCCAGCTGACTGTGTTTCTCATGAGGGCCCAGAGCTAATTCCTCCAATAAAGTGATAAGAAACTAGTTTTTCAGGGGCCCCTCGGCCCCATTTGCAGCTCAGTAGCGGCTCTCCTCCGCAGCCCCAAATCAGTGGTGGCAGAAGCTGCTGTGGAGCCGGGCTTCCTAGAGTCAGTGGGTGAGACAGGAGCTCAGAGCAGAGGCCAGGTCCAGCACTTAGTCATCACTTAGTCACCACGGTCAAGGTGGATGTAATTCCTGTAATTGGGAGGAAGACCAAATGGCAAGCTGGGATGTAGTGTGACAGCCAACAGACCATGGTCTTTCTAGGTAGGTGCACCAATGATGAGGGTATTTCTTGACTTATATAGCAGAAAAAAATGAGCAAGAATGAGTGAGCAGCAGGCTGATGTCACCACTGCAAAGTAAAATCATGATCCCTCACCCAGTGTCCAGACCCAAACCTTTTTTATATTTTATTTTGGCTGCAGAGCCCATTGATTGAAAGGGAGGCCAGTTGCCTTCAGGAAAAAGTTGGAAAGCTTATATATATCACAGTGATTATTTTGCTCCTCCCCCAGATGTACTCACAGCCATTATCAGCGCAACTGTACATGGAGGAACAAAATAAGTTTCCTAAAATAAGAGCCATTAGCCCTGGCCAGGCTGCTCAGCTGGTTGGAGTGTCGTCGCGGTCAGGGCACATACCTAGGTTGTGAGTTTGATCCCCAGTCAGGGCATGTATGGGAGGCAACCGATCTCTCTCTCTCCACTGAACGTATCCTTGGGTGAGGATAAAAGTTTTTTGGTTTTTTTTTTTAAATAATAAAAGAGCTATTAGAGTAGAAACAGAGAAGTGAAAACTATCCCCTACCCTTGCCAAGATGGTTAATCAGAAGACATGCCCCTTCCCAGGTGGAATATAGCGATTATAGACACCCACAATGGATGCAGCAGTCGGGGTCTCTGTTCTGTCTCCATTCCACTCATCAGTCCAACCCTTGGCGCGAGAACCAGGTGGTGGTGGACGTGAGCAAGTGACAGCCCCGCTGTAGCTGCTGTGCCAGGTGGTGTGGCAGTTTTCCTAGAACAGATCGATATAGCCCCTGACATTCATTCGGTGAAGAAAAAAGGATCAGAGTCTTGCAAAGGTACACTTCCATTTCCTCTCCCCCGACCTTGAATATTGTCAATCCACATTGTATTGCAGTTGACATTTCCATGCTTGTTAATGCAATTGAGTAGTTTTCACATGCTTGTTGGTCATTTGCGTTTTCTCTACTATGACGTTCCTATTCAAAGCCTTTTGCTTATTTTCTCTTGGACTTTTTTAAAAAACTCACCTGAGGATATGTTTATTGATTGGGTAGAGAGAGGCAGAAAGAGAGAGAGAGAGAAATCGATTAGTTGCCTCACATACCTGCCCTAATTGGGGATCAAAACGAAGCCTAGGTATGTTCCCTGACGGGGGATCAAACCTGCAGCCTTTTGGAATATGGGATGATGCTTCAACCGAGCTGCCCAGCCGGGGCTCTTGCATTGCTTTCTAATTGCTTTGTATCTTTTGTCACTTATAGGTACTACAAATTATCTTCTCACATTCTGTGGCTTGCCATTTGGTCCTCTTTATGGTATCTTTTCATGAACAAAAATTCTTTATTTTAATATAATGAAATATCACTGTTTTTGTCTCTTGTTCAAGAAATCGCTCCTGCCAGGGCTGGGTAGCTCAGCTGATTGGAGTGTCGTCCAAATTCTCCAAGGTTGTGGGTTTGATCTTTGATCAGGGCACATGCAAGAGTCAATCAATGAATGCACCATTAAGTGGAGCAACAAAGTAATCTCTCTCTCTCAAAATCAATAAATAAAAAATTAAAAAAAAGAAACTTGTCCTAGCTTGAGGTTATGGTGTAGTTTCTTATATTACCTTATAAGAGTTTTATAGTGTTATTTTACTTTAAAGTCCGTAACTCACCTGGAGTGAATTTTGTATATGATGTGAGGTGGGTTTCCAAGTTCATTTTGATCCAACACCATTTATTTTTTAAAAGTACTCCCCCTGTGACTTTGAAGATCTCTCTCAAACCGAGTATCCATACATGTGTGGGTCTGTTTCTTGGCTCTGCAGTCTGCTCCAATGATCTCTTGGTCCGTCCTTGCACCAAGTAATAATGTGTAATTATTAAAATTTTATAATGCCTGGATGACTGGTAGGACAAGTCCTCCCATCTTATCTTCTTTGCAAGTGTCTTTTTTTTCTTGGCCCTTTGCATTTCCATAATAATTTTAGAATTAGCTTCACAAGTACAACAAAAACAAACTCACCTTAATAGGATTTACATTGGAATTATGATTGCATTGAATTTAGAGCTTAATTTGGATAGAATTGACATCTTTATAATTCTGAGTCTTCCAATCTTTCAATACAATACATCTCTCTCTCTCTCTTTTTATTTATCCTGTCTTTAAAATTTGTCATAATTTTATCATTTTCTCCAAAGAAGTCTTATACATGTTTTGTTGGATTTAGCCTCGGTTATTTATATGTTTTGTGAAATTTTAAAAGGTATCTGGTTAAAACATTTTTTCTAATTGTTGCTGATATAGTTAAGCAATTGATTTTTATTGTGTTTAAATTTATACAACATAAAATTTACCATTTTAACCATTTTTAAAAGTTTTTTTTAAGATTTTATTTATTTATTTATTTTTAGAGAAAGGAGAAGGGAGGGAGAAAGAGAGGGAGAGAAACATCAGTGTGTGGTTGCCTCTCACATGGCCCTCACGGGGGACCCGGCCCGCAACCCAGGCGTGTGCCCTGACTGGGAATTGAACTGGGACCCCCTGGCTCCCAGCCCGTGCTCAGTCCACTGAGCTACACCAGCCAGGGCTAACCATTTTTAAGTGTACAATTCAGTGACATTAATTACATCCAGAGTGTTATGCAACCATCACCACTATCTATTTCCAAAACATTCTCACCGTCCTTCATCATACTGCTGTGAGCACTGGTGTACAAGCGTCTGTTTAAATCCACGTTTTCAATTCTTTGGAATTGCTGCATCATGTGGTAATTCCGTGTTTAACACATTAAGGAACAGACTGTCTCTGCAGTGGCTGAGCCATCCTACATTCCTATCAGTAATGTACAAGTGTTCTGCTGTCTCCACAGCCTCGCCAACACTTGGAATTTTCTATGCTTTATAATAGCCATCCTAGAGCATGCAAAGTGGTGTCTCTTTGTGGTTTTGATTTGCATTTCTCCAGTGACTAATGACACTGAGCTTTGTTTTTTCACGTGTTTATTGACCGTTTGTATACCTTTGCAGAAATGTCTATTCAAGATCTTTGACCATTCTTTAATTGGGTTGTTTGTGCAATTAATTTTAAGCTAATTTTGCCAATGTATTAAACATTTCTGTAAATTGAAATAATTTATCTGTATCTTCTTTTGGATTTTCTTGCTATACAATTAGTTCATTTGCAAATAACAGGTTTGTTTCTTCCTAGCCAAATCGAGCATCCTTGTCCTGCATCTGTCCTCAGAAGATTTCAATATTAAGTGTGATGTTTGCTAGTGGTTTTTTATAGATATCCCTTATCAGGTTATAGAAGTTCTCTTCTATTCTTAGCTTGCTCTAAGTGTTAGTAATGGATAGTAAATTTCATCAAATGCTTTTTCTGTGTTTGAGATCAATATGTGATTTTTATTCTTTATTTATGTTCATGTGGAGGATTACATGAATTGATTTTTCTGTTGCGATCAGACTCCATTTCTGGGATGACCTAGTTGGGTCATGATGTACTGTCTTATTGAAACGTTACTGGTTTCAGTTCGCTGATGTTTCGCTTATTTAGGGTTTTAAAATGTGTGTTTGTGAGTGAACTCGATCTGTTATTTTTCTTTCCTGTACCATCCATGTCAGGTTTGGTGTTAAATGAGTTAAGGAGTATTCCCTCTTTTCTGTGCCCTGGAAAAATTTGTGTATATTTGCAAGTATTTGTTCCTTGAATGTGTGATTGAATTTAATGATGAAGCTATCTGGTCATGGAACTTGCTTTGTGGGAATGTCTTTGACTACTGATTCAATTTCTTTTATAGTTGTAGACAATTCAGATATTCTATTTATTTTATTTTTTAAAGGTTTTATTTATTTATTTAGAGAAAGAGGAAGGGAAGGAGAAAGAGAGGGAGAGGAACATCAATGTGTGGTTGCCCATCATGTGTCCCCAACTGGGGACCTGGCCCACAACCCAGGCATGTGCCCTGACTGGGAATCGAACCAGCGACCCTTTGGTTTGCAGGCCCACGCTCAGTCTACTGAGCTACATTAGCCAAGGCTATTCTATTTATTTTTTATTCCCATGCTTTTATTTTGGTTCTGTCGATTGGCTCCTCCATTTTGAAAAATCTACATTATTGAAGTACAATTTACATACAATAAATACATCCACGTTAATTGTACAAGTCAGTGAGCTTTGACAGATGTGTCCACCCGCAGTCAAGACAGGGAATATTCCCATCACCAAAAAAGTTACTTTGTGCCTCTTCCCTGTCCATCCCAGCCCCACCTCTGACCCCAGGCAACCACGTGTCTACTTTCTGTCCCTGTAGACTAGTCTTTTAAAGAATTTCATCAAAATGGAATCATACGGGCTGCACTATTCTGTGTCTGGCTTCTTTTAGTCAGCATAACATCTTGGAAACTCATTCCTGGTCCCACGTGTTGTAAACCCATCAGTTATTACTGCTGCGTCACGGTCCCTCGTATGGGCGTGCGCCATTTTACTTGTCCAGTTCCTTCCCGATAGGCATTATGTTTGTTTTTTACATTCTGTTTACTATTATGGCTATAGCCACTATAAATGCTATTGTACACATTTCTATGTAATCAAATATTTTCATTTCTTATGGGTAAATACCTAGAACTAGAATTGCTGTTAATACCTAGAAGTGGAATATGAGAAGTATGTGTTTAACTTTATAAGAAACTTCCAAAGTGGCTGGGCCGTTTTACCATCAGTGTACGAGAGGTCCACTTGCTTCGCATACTAGCCAACATTCAGTATTTTTATCCTTTTTGATTTTAGCCATTCCAGTGGGTATGTGGTGGTACCTCAGTATAGTTCTTCCTCCTTAAGATATAATCTACATATAACAATTTTTTAATGTGGAGTATGCCATTCAATGATTTAATACATATATGCACTCGAGTATCCCACACATGAAGTGAGACATTCCCCCCCCCCCGGAGGCTCTCCTACGCCTCTTCCCTACCAGTTCCCACTGCCCCAGAGGCAACCAGTGATCTGATCTTTACAACTATAGATTAGGTTTTCTGTTCAAAAACTACATATCAGTGGCATTATACAATAAATGCTCTTTGGCTTTTTTCATTCAGCGTAGTATTTTTGAGATTCATTGATGGTGTAGCATGTATAAGTAATTTATTTTTATTGATGAGAAGTGTGCCATCATTTGCCAATTCATTCTCCTGTTTATAGACATTGGAGCTGTTACCAGTTTGGGGCTATTATAAAAACAAAGTCCATGAACATTCTCATTCAATGTTTTTGTGGACATATATTTCATTTCCCTTAGATAAATACCTGGGAGTGAATCCATGAATCATAGGATAAGTATATGATTAATTTTGTTTTTTTAAATATTTTATTTATTCATTTTTAGAGAGAGGGGAGGGAGGGAGAACGAGAGGGAGAGAAACATCGATCAGTTGCCTCTCGAATGTGCCCCAGCTGGGGACCAGCTGAAACCCAGGCCTGTGCCCTGCCAGAGAATTAAACCTGTGACCTTTTACTTCGTGGAATGGCCCTCAGCCAACTGAGCCACGCCAGTCAGGACAAGTATATGATTAACTTTCCAGAACCTGCCAAACCGTTTTTCCAAAGTACTTATGCTGTTTGCCCAGTGTACAAATGTGTCAGATTTCCAATGCCCCGTCTCCTTTCCAACACTTGATGTTGCCAATCTTTCTGCATTTTAGCCGTTTCATGGGTATGTGATGAGACGTCACTGCGGACTTCGTGTGCACGTCTCTGATGACTAGTGATGTCGAGCTTTTTCATGAGCTTATTCGTATATTTTCTTTTGTGAAGTGTGTATTCCAGTCTTTTGCCAATTTTTTTATTGTGCTGTTTGTCTTTTTCATCCTTGAGTTGCAGGAGTTCTTTATATATTCTAAATACAAGTCTTTTATAAAATATAACACAATAAAACGTTTTTGAGGTGTGTGGGTTGCGAACTTTTCTCCCACACTGTGACTTTCCCTGAGACTCAAGGTGCTGGACTCTGCTGTTTTTCAACATGCTGGACTTTGTTCTAACAGGCGATGACTCAACTTGTTCATCATAAACTTAATTCATTGGAGGCTTATTTCTTAGGTGTTAGGGAAGGTCTAAATTTGTCTTTAAGGCTGTGATAGCCCTACTTACTAGCGTGTTACTTTCTGGGGCCGTTACTGAGGGCCCTGGGTATTTTTAACAAAGATTCTCCACTCCGGGTCATCAAAACTTGACTATGCACCAGGCTTCTGTGAGTTCTGGCAATTCTTCAGCTTACAGCACACCACTGACTCTCTCAGACGTGGGGACTCCCTCACATGTGTGGCTCAGTATTCAACAACAGCCTCAAACACACTCTGACGCCTATTTCTGCAGCTTTTTCTCTCCATAACTCCCATTTCTTCAGTACTGCACTTGGCTTTGGCCATTGGAACTGCGAAGGTCCGATGCGTATTTCCTCATCTTCTAACTTTCACCTTTCAGTATACATAGTCAACAAACATTTACTGAACACCTACTATGTGCCATGTCCTGGGCATATCATGCATATCATACATGGAGGTTAGTATGTAAGTGGAGGGAATGAAACGCAAAATCAGACAGAGCTATGGGATTGCAACATTAACAAGGAGTGACGGGCTCTGATTTGGGCTTTGGAAAGGTGCTCGGTTACAGGGAAGTGCGTGCAGGGACCCGGGGTAGTTGGTCAGATAAGGGGGAAGCTTTTCAGCCACTCCCTGTTTCTGGCTGGAGCAACAGGTGGACTGGGGCGTCACTGGCTGAGATAGGGCACCTTGGAAGAGGGCCAAGTTAGGAGAGTCTGCAGACTGGAGGGAGAAGATAGCTCAGAAAAGACACACTTGGGGGAGCAGCGACCTGGGGGGAGGCGATAGGAGGAAGATGAGCCAGCCGAGAAGATAAAGAAACCTTCAGAGAGATAGCAGTGGAACTGAGACCAGAGTTTTCCAAGAAGGGAGAGTCTGCCTGTGTCAAACGCAACAGAGAAATCCTGCTGAGGAGCTGGGGAGTGTCAAAAAAATTTGGCAACTGACGGGTTATTAGTGGAAAGGGGAGGTGGGGGAGAGCAGGGCTGTCTTGAGCAGAGGAGAGAATGAAAGGTGAGAAAGAGGAGAGAGTACTGTCCACTGAGGAGGTGAGCTGTGGGGAGAGCAGGGTAATCACTCGCAGGTTTAGTGAAGATTGATTGTTTTAATGGGGTGGGCTGGAGCTCATCAGGGCTTTGGGGGAGGAGCAAGTAGAGGGAGAGGGAGAGAATTTGGGGAAAACTAGAGGAAGACCGGAAGTGATGTATGGAGTTCTGGTGCGGGGCGGAGCGCTGGAGACAGGTAGGGATTTGCCTCGAATATCCCGGGCCCCCTGGAGGTCGGGTGGTGTCACTACAGACAGCAGGAGCTGGGGGAGGAGAGGCTATTTATTACATTTGTCCAAGTGCAGAGGCCTTTACTGATGGGGAGAAATCCTCTGCCTCTATCTGTACTTGGTTTCCTGTTCAGTTTATCAACCTCCTCAATCCATTCAATAGCTAATATTACTTGAAGCAATAAACATCTCTCTGATATTCACCCAAGTAAAAGTTAACACTTAGGACATTGAGAAATTAAATTCCTCCAAACATTTTTTTTAATTTTTAAAAGATTTTATTTACTTATTTTTAGACAGAAGGGAAGGGAGGGAGAGAGACAGGGAGAGAAACATCAGTGTGTGGTTGCCTCTCACGTGGCCCCCACTGGGGAACGGGCCTGCAACCCAGGTGTATGCCCTGATTGGGAATCGAACCGGCGACCCTTTAGTTTGCAGCCCATGCTCAGTCCACTGAGCTACACCAGCCAGGGCCCTCCGAACGTTTTTAATGTGAATTACCAAAACAAGGACAATAAAAGTAGGCAACATTCAGTATCGCATCTACTCTACTGGGCACTGAGTACTCTTCCACGTGCCTTCCGTGGATTCCTTCACTAGTCCTCTCCATGCCGAGAGGACGCCACTGTTATCATCACCTGGTTCCTGTTTTGCATCCGAGAAGACTGAAGCCCAGACAGGTGCAGAAGCTTGCCCAAGGTCACACATGTGTGTTGAACCAGTCACCTGGGCCAGGAAGACGTGGCTACAGTTACGCGCCGCAATGAAAACACGGCTGATTTCTCTGAACACTTTAAACACCTTAACCAACAGGCAAAACATCCACAGATAAAATGATTTCCAAATGTATTGTGTCTGGGTAGCAGGCCAATGGAGGCTTCTTTGCAACGAGGAGGGAGAACACAGAACCACCAGGTGGAGGGATCGCTCCTGTCCTGGCTTGCTTTTTTTACCTTCATTTTCTGCCCCTATGGGTGCAAGGATGGCACTTCTTATGCAGAGGCCTGTGCCTGGTCAGAAACACCTTTGACCCTCTGAACATCCTGCTGTGTCTCCCTGCCGCTTTCCACAGCTGTCTTATGTCAGGTTCGCCTAATCATCCTAGTCTTCCTGATGCTCAGACTGTGCTGCTGGACAGAAGGACAGGAGCACGCCCTTGACACCTTTGCTGGTTTTCTTGCTACCCCAGGACACAGAAGCCACTGTCATCCTGGGAATCTTATTTCCTTTGATCTAAGCAATGTCTTCCAGCAGTAGAGTCCCAGGTGTGAGAAGACTCGCTCTTGGCGAGGTCATGCAAGGTTTGGGGGTTTGCCACACAGATGAGGCTGAAGGATGAGGGTGCCTGTATGTTACAGGTGCTGGCGGTCCTTTTTGGTGTCTGCCCTGCAGGCCTTCTCGTCTCAGATGGAGAAGGGTTGGCAGAGTCCACCAAGCTGCCGGCTCCATCCTTCATGGATGCACCCACCACCGTGCTTTGAGTGCATCTATTTACTTCTTTGCTCAATCACAGGAGGGAATCCCTGCTCACTCTGGGGTTTACTGGCCAAAATGATGTGTGACTCGGTGCATGTGAACCCCACCCCCATCCCAGTTGTGAGCTACTGCCTTCTTCTGCACAGCCCCAGAACTCCACTGTGCGCCCTGCCCCAGACTCGGAGGCTCCCAGACCCTTCAGCCTGGGGTTTGGGCTTCTGTATCCTCAAGCACCTAGCACAGTGCCTGCCTGACACAGTAGGTGCAAAATTAATGTTGTGGACCTCTTTGAATGAATAAATGAAGTAACTTCCCCTTCATCTCAAAGTTGAGCCTTAGGAAACCCCATTTCCTCCAGTTATCCAAAAGATACCAGACCCAGTATTTTTTTCCAAGGTGAGATGGGTTAATGCTGATCCCTTCCAAGTCTCCCAGCTGACAGCCCTGGATCCTGAGATAAGGGCTCTGCAGAAACTGCTCCCTACTCTCTAGGCCACCCCACCCCACCCAGGGCCCCTTGGCACCACGGGCCAGGCACCAGTTGAAACTAGCCAGTACTGGGGCAGAGCTGAGGCTCCAGCTCCTGATTGGCTGCACCAGGGTCTATTCAAAAAGAAACAAGGAGTGGTAGGAAGGGAGCCTGGACTTGGGGACTCCCTGCCCTCCCCCAGGCTCTTGGAGGGACAGCTGAGATTTTCAGCTGAGTCTGCTGGAGTCTGGTTGGCCTCCTCCTCAGGGAGCAGAGGCACACAGGAGGGACAGAGGTCTCCCCAGAGCTCAACTTTACTGCTGGAATTGGGTGTGGGCAGCTCAAGGTCCCCTGATTGGGACAGTCCACAAAGGAGGGGAAGCTAGGGTCAGGGCTTTGGGGACCCAGAGGCCTTGCTCCTTCCCTTCCCCATCAGCCAGGTGTTTGGGCTCCTACCCCCACCTGTTGGGAGCATCAGACCTCAGGGTCCAGCACGTGGGGGTCTCCCTCAAGAGACCCCCCCATGCGGACTGGGTTTTCCTCCTAACTGTGGCAATGGCTACTAGTTACTGAAGTGCCTGGACCTGTGCTGAGGGCTTCCTGTGCAACATCTCACTCTACGGTGTGACCTCTCT
>PVJI01003483.1:0-123414 GCA_004026765.1 Micronycteris hirsuta
TGTACACATCTGTCCCCCATACTCTCAAAGTGAGCTCCCCTCCCCAACCCCACCATTAATCCCTTAGGTTTCTTCTTGCCAGAGATGTTCTGCTGTTTGATAGAACACTAATCTCCGAGAATCTCCAAGTATCAGCTTACCTGTGAACGCCCAGAAACTGTCTCCATCCTCAGCCTCGTCCCTTTTATGTTTTCTTCATCTCTGAACAAATGCATTGCTTTCTGTCTGAGAACGAGACTTACATTCTGTTGTGGTTAGAAGGGATATTGACCTGAGGCACACTGTTCCCTCTTAAGGGAAAAAAAAAAAAAAAAAAAAAAAACAAGATCAACATTCAGAATCATTCTGTGACAAATATCAATTGGTGGAAGAACAGGTCACCCATGGGCAGAAAACTTGGGTAAGCTAAAGGAGAAATCCTTTGTTACATTAACCGGGAGGCATTTGCGAAATGAAAATAACTCAGAGAAAGAAAAAAAGAAAAGGCAGAAGTGGGCAAGTCAAATGTGACGGGGCTGGGGGTGGGGGGAGCTCTCTCTCTGTATTAATCTCCTGTCGTGGTTCCACACATTTGTAACAGGAGACAGGAGGAGATACAAAGGGGAAGTGGAAATCGACAGCCTCAGGACTCCAGCTCAGGGCAATTTACTACCAGGAAAGAAGCTGAGCTGTGAAAATGGAAAAACATAGTCCCTCCGCGAAGGAAGGGTCTAAAGCGACGGTAACCTGTCCCTGGGAAAGTTCCGTGAATTTAGTGGAATCCCACGATGTACAGCTGAGGGCTCTGCTCCTGGATGTCGCACCAGGCCAGTTTTAAATTCTCGATGAGGGGCAAGATTCTTACGCTTCCACCTAAATGACAATTGTATGAAGCCTTGTCTTTGGTTGGAATGAAATTTTTATATTCCGTAACTTTAAAACCTCAGGCCCACCGGTGATGTGGGCTAAAAGGTGGCAAGAGAGTGTCCCGCTTCCCCCTCCTCCCAGTCACCGCAAGGCCCGTCGCCCCTGCCGGTGTCTGCGCTGCCTGCTGCTGCTGCAAGCTGCGGGGTTTTTTCCCTTCGACCTGAGACTACCGTTAAACTTGGACATTTACTAGTGCAGCTTAGAAAGCTCCATGATCTAACAACCTTGCTCAAGGCGTTCTGATGTTTGCCAGACTGTTGGTGATCAGTCCCCCACATGTATCTTCTCAGGCTCTGTAGGCTGATGAGGAGGCAGGAAAAATTAAAAATACCACTTATCTGAAATTTCAGAGTCTGCCTTTGCTCGCGGTATGGGCGTTTGTGTAGCGACTTCACGGAAGCGCAACCTGGCTTGAGATCCAGGATGCCACCAGTTTTGCAAGATGGGAATGATCTGTCTGTGACGTGACGTGTGGTGAGAGTAAAACCCTATCGTTAATATGTTACACGGAAGGAGAAAAGCCTGGGAAGAAGGAAAAGCGAGAGGCACACTAATAGAGGGTGGAAAAGAAGAGCTATTTTTGAAATGGAAATTAGACCAAGTTTAAGATGCATTCAAGAACCTTCTGCTCTTTCCCCTCCCTTGGCCGCGTGGGATTGTGGTGAGACCACACCCGGGCCACTGCATCGTGTCTTGGGTACCTGAGTACCCAACGAACTTGGACTGAGTTCAAAGGAGATGATTAAAGGAATAAGATGATTGGAAGTGATTGACTGATGAGAAAAGATTAAAGGAGTCAAATCAAGGAATCTGACTGGGCAATAGCTGAGGGGCAAAATGATAAAAGCTACAAATACCTGGAATGTGCGCACACCACATAAGGAAAACATTCCTTGATATAAATTAGCAGAGGAATGTTTCAGCTGTGAATTAGAAAAATTTTCTGAACACGTTCCATTAGCCAACTGATCACTAAGTAATGAGAGTGGAGGCTGCATCAGGAGGGACATTTCACAAGCAGACGGAATGTGTTTCCAGAAGGCGCCTGGTAACGAATTCTCCGACACTTGGAAGGCAGCATGGCCCTGGACAACCTATCAGAACAAAATTCCAGCAATCAAGACTGGTTAAATTACAAATTGAATTAATTACATTAATTTGTTCAACCTTCAAAAAGGTAACTGGTTATATGGGGGAAGGGCAGAGGAAACCTTCAGAAATCTTAAAGATTCAAAATGCTGGGTTTAATGTCAAACGATTTGCTACAAATTATAACATGGAAATTAAATGCATAGCATCTTAGTGAACTTAATGAGGTGAGCAACGACTGCTAAGACTTCTAATGAAAAGTGAAAATAATAGAAAAAATGCATTTCTTGGAAAAGGCAGGCTCCAATAATGAGAACCAAGGCTGCTTTGAAGCTTTCAAACAATTCATTCTGATGATCTAAAAGGATCCCCTTTGCTTGAGGAAGTCATTTTTTACTTGTCCTCCTAAAATTCCTAGTGTGACCTCACTGATAAAAGTGTGCTAGCTTTCCAAAGAAATTCTCCCCTACTTAGAGTCTTAGAACAAAGGTTATAGAAATCTTAGACAAAATTTGCATAATCATCCACCAAATAACTCGTAATGTTAAAACATCTTAATTTAAGTGTTGGATCAAAGTGCTCTTTAGGATGATTTTTCTCCTTATTTTTAGGAAACGTTGAATTCACAAAGAGTTTTACAGAATCTAGTGAACTAAAATAATCGAGCTATTTGAGAGTATAAAACCCAAAGTTTACCTGTATACTTTCAACCTGATCTTTCTGCAATTGTGTAGAATTAGACAAACTGGAACTTTTTTGACAGACTTTTTATTTCTTAATAGTTTCCATTGTACGTGAGCCTTGTTGTCTGATAAGCTGGACAGTTCTCCCTGAGATCAGCTTTGTGATGAGCCCTTTGCTCCCATTAACTGGGCACATCCTCCAATTTGTCCAGTGCTCAAGTTTACGAGGGTTCTCTACCAGAATTAATAACCATGAGTCAGCTTTAATTTGTAATCGCAAAGTCCTGTGTTGCAATAAACACCCCCAAGATTCCTTCCAGAGCATTTAATAATCTGTTTAACCATGCTGGCAGACGCAGGCACGGTTCATTTGGTGTCTGGCTAATCCCCTCCTGTTGCCACCGCTTCTTCCTCAATAAACAGTAAACAAACAAAATGTCTGGACACAAGTATATTATTCCATTGCATGTGCAATGTGTTTTTGTTCTTTAATTTATTGCCTTCCACATTTTCCTGCCATTTGTCTTCAGCTCTCCCCCAAAGAAACTTATCCACCCTGCAGAGCTGGACCCACTGAACTGAAGCCCCTACCAAAAAGAGCTGTCTATTTCCATCCCCAGGGAAATGTCAGCCTCCCACTTACAGGGTGCAGTTCCCTCTTTCAGCAAGAGTGTTTCCATGCAGAGCGCACGGCTTAAACGTGCCAAAATACCTAAGAAACCATCCCAGAAATCGCTGTCCTCTAACTTGAAGTGGAAGAGCACCCAAAGATCAGGAGAGAGGCCCCAGGATCTGGAAGCTGAGTGGGATCAGATATATTGGAGAAAGTTTTCCAAGATCAAGTTCCCGAAACAGCCATCATTCACCCGGTGGTGAGAAAGGAAAAGCACACGTGTGCTCACCAGGGCCTGCTAAAGAGGCCAGAGTAATGCAGGGACCACCCTCGTCCTTCTTCAGTGCTTCTCTGGGAAATATATTTTTACGTGACAATCTTTTCTTATTGCATAAAAACCCAGTAACTTATCAATGCATTAACTACCATCTGTGACTTGCCTAGGAGTAGTAAGAATAAACGAAAGATTTTTTTTTATAATTTCAAAGTTGTGTGCCGAACACCTTGTTTTTATTACCTTTAATTAGCTTAATAATCTTTGCATATCCTTGTTGAATAACTGCTAACTTAATGTGTTGCCATAATGCATTTTTAAATTACTGCTTTAAAGAATTCAGTGCTGATTTTCAGTTTCCGCTCACTGTATTAATTATCTATAAATATGTGTGAGATTTCCTTCAGCAGATTTTCACAATCTCCTTATTATCCCTATATAGACACTTTAAAGTGCTACAACAATTCAAAGTTCAACATCCCTGTAATTTACTCAGCCTTATAATTGATATTTATAAGCTCAGCAAACCGGGAAGGAAAGAGAAATATTAGCCAGCCCAACTCAAGTTCAGAGACCTTTCATTTGGATGTAAGTGTCGAGATCTTGTTTTCGGAGAGGAGCAGCCCCGCCTCCCTTTGTGCTCAGATATCTCGGGGCACAGTTGCTCCTTCTGAAGGAGAGATGCTTTCCCTGAGCTCATTCCTTCCTGTTCCAGGCTCGAAGTGGATAGTGAACAACCCAGTTTGTGAGCCGAGTGCTGGGGATGGACCGCTGGCCTCTCTTTAGAGCATGAACAAGGGTAAATTAAAAATCAAATGCTTAAGTCCTGGCTCTGCCTCGTACTTGCTATATGACAAGGAATGTGTCACTTGCTGAGAGAACATCTACTACTCATCCATGCAATGAAGGTGACACATGCCCAAGGTAAAGCCAAGCACTATTGCGAGGAACTGAGACGATATAGACACAGTGCTTTGAAAGGAGCGAAATGCTGTAATGCAAAGTTAGAATGGTTCATGCTACTCATCCATGAGGGCCCGGGAGAGTGCCTAGCCAGGTTTCTGTAAGTGTGCTCTCCAGTTTGGCAGCGTCAGAACTAACTGGGAAATTGTTAGTTCCTATCAAATCCAAACTCGGAGCTTGGCCCAGCTCTCTCTGTTTTCAGAAATCCCCCAGGTAATGTCGGTGCATGCTCACTGGAAAAGCAGTACCTACCTTTCATCTGAGATCTACCAAAGTAGTTTTGGGTTAGATTTACCTCTAGAGTAAAAAAGGAAAAAAAAAAGGAAATGGAAAAATCTGTTTTCTTTCATCTCCCATTGGCAGTGGTGGTAGATGGTGGTTAAAAGTTGTGTCCCACAGACGGTCTTCGGTCAAAACTTGACTCTACCAGTTGGGTGGGGCAAATTACCTAACCTTTCTGTCTCAGGGCCTCACCAAGTATATATAGTAAAAAAAAGAACTATTTCAGAGGAAGTGTGGTGCCTGGAATGTAGCAACTGCTTACAACCTGTTCACTATTATTATTCTCCAGATTTCACTTTCTGGCAAGCCCACAGCAGAGTATTTGACCCAACTGGTTGGATCTGTATAAATATGCTATTTATATTATATATAACATACTTATATATAATATACCATATATATACACCATATATATATAATATACCATATACATATATACCATATATGTATGTATATAATATCTTCTATGCAGACCCAGGCAAACCCCAATGGTAAATGATTCACGGAAGGACTCCAAATAGTATTCCCAGTGTACAAGTGCTGCAAGCCCAGTTTCCTTTTATTTGTTACTCTGATCCTGCAGGTTTATAAATCCCCATTGTGCCTCTCCGTAGATGTGAAACTGTTATCCATCCACCCCGACTCCAAGGAATGAGAGCCAGAGTTGAAGCAGAAAAAGAAAGTCAGACTAGCTGATTATTTTTATGAACATGTACAGTCGATTTCAAGCAGACAGTGGAGCCTTCCTACAGAGAAAAAGATCTTTAAGAATTCACATCTAATGGAGAACAGGTAGTCATTAATTTTATTAAAAAAACATACAACATATATTCATTAATCTATTTGTGAGATACTCAGAATTTTCCAGGTGCAATGCTCATTACTGGCATTAAGTGCATGGCAATTGCCAGAAGCAGACAGTGAAATAATACAAATAAATCCATGTGCATGGAAAAAAGCCTTGGGAAATCTCCGAGACACTACAATTAAGGTGAGATAGACGGCTGCTCTTCTGAAGGAGAAGAATAAGGGAATCAAGGGCTTTCACTATGGCTTCACGACGGATTATTCAAAGATCTAAGGGCAAAAAGAGAAGCCCTGCGGGGCGAAATGGAAAATACAGGTTGGAACCAAAGAGACTAGAGGGAGGATAAGGACAGAAAAAGAATGTAGGAGCCTCGGTCAATAGCGTTCTATTCTAGCCAAAAGAGGGAGACGTGGTAGGAGAATTGCCCCTTAATTAATACAGTCAGCTCTCAACTTACTAACCAGCTCAGCTCCTCAGTTCATTTGTAAGTCAGCAGGTTGAAACTCAGAAAACATTTTCCCATGGAAACATTATTCATGGTGGTTTGGCTTTCTGGACAGTCCACAATAGGGTATTGAACCCAAAATGAAATTGAATATAGAACCTAATCCTTAAAAGTATGATTTCAACCAGCATTTTTAATATTGTGCCTTTGGAAAAACAGTTAAGTTCAAGGGCGGGACGCACTGAATGAGTTCTGCACTTTGGCTAGCAGCTTAACCTGTGTTCCCTGTACCTAGAATATTCCTCCCCCAGATGACCATGTGATTACACAAGTAGCACATTCTCAGGAAGATCATTCCGGACCATCTTATTTAAAATTTCAACACCCTCTCTCCAGCACTTCCTAATTCTCTTCTCTTTTATTTTTCTCCATCACAGACCATCTGACATATCATATGTATGTATACTGATTTATTCACTTATTGATTGCCTCTGCTGAGAGAATGTAAATTCAATGAAGGCAGAGATTCTTATCTATTTGCTCAACACTGTATTACCAGTGCCTAAAGTAGCATCTGATACACAGTAGGCAAGTAATACATATACATTGAAGTTAATAATTTACTTGTTTACCTATTTATTAAATGTAGGTTGGAGAGCTGGATCTGAAACAGGAGCCAAGCAGATTATCTTGGATCCATTGAAATGTACGACAGAGATTAAGCGTCTAACTCAGTCTCCCCCAGATGCCCTGAATCAGAAAGAAAACTTGCCTGAATTGGGAAAACAGGGCGGGGAGAAGGGCTGAGGTTGAGAAGGGGAGAATTTAGAGTCCCCACTATGCATGAAAGATTTCTGGCCTAGGAGTAAAAATTCATAGGTCCTTCTCTCCTCTTTGATACTTACTAGCCTGTGGCCTTGGACAAGACATTGATTCTCCACAATCCTGTTTCTCACTCTAATGGAGATAAGATGCTCTTTGTACTCAGCAGGGCTGTTAGTGAAGATCCACTGGGTAATATATGTGAAAGTGCTCTGCAAACAATAAAGTGCATCCCTACAATAAAGAAATAATGGTAGCAAATGGGTGGTTTCTGCAAATAAATAGGCTGATTAAATCTTCAATAATCCTTGGTGGAACGCTGGGGCTATCTTTTTCTGAATAACCAATCTGTGATCCTTGGCTCAATAATCTACACGCGGAAAGCACATAGAAAAACGGAGATAAAATGTTTGTGCAGTTGATATATCTGATAAAAAGGAAACAAAAATTTAGGAAAATATTCAATGACAATATAATGAAGAAACATTTTTAATTGCAAAATTACATCTTAGCTCAAAGATAACTTTCTCAGAGGAGACTTCCCAGACATAGCCCTGCTTGTTTATCCTTCTCTCCATCAAAAAGTTAATCTCTTCTTGCTCATAACACCCATTTACTTTTTCTTTAATAGCCTCTAACACAATGGGTAATTACATGGGTAAAGCATATAATTTATCTGCTTACTGAGGAGCTCCCCCCAACATCCCCATCCTACAAGTCCCAAGACCACAGGACAATTTTTGTCTTGCTTACAAATGAATATCCAGAACTTAGCACAGTACCTGCTATATAGCAAGCACTCAATAAACAGTGGTTGTGTGATCAAATTAATGAGTAGGTAAACGAATAGATGAACAATGAATGAAATAAGACATGAATGCATACACATGTACATGCAGACAAGCTTGAAAGTCAGGATTTTAACAGTCTTACTGGATCCAACTGTCAATTCTTTCCAGGCATGGGATGAGAATAAAACATAGTGGTGCTGAACTCTTAGCAAAGAAGAATTTCCCGGTAAAATAGTTAACTAGGGCTTGATGAAAAGAGCTGAAATGATTTCGCTCCTACTTTTCATTCAAGCTTTGTCATTGGCACAGGCACAGGCAAGTCCTGCTTGACTGGCTAAACCTGTCAGGCAAAGCCCTCTTTAATTACAGCCGGAGAACCCTGGCAAACCATTCACAAGTCTGTCTTCGGACAGGTTTGTCCAACAAGGCTCAGATATGTGTGTCTGCCCTTCCACTGTGGCTGATTGGTCTGTGTGGGAGGGGCATCGTCCCCATGGGGAATCGAAAATGTTACAGTGAAGGCCAGCCACAGCTCTCTCTCTGCAAGTTCCCAAGACTCAGGCCTTAAAGACCACAAAGCAACGATATCTAAGAGAACAATAAGGCACTGACAAAAATAAGACCCAAGGAAAGGACACTCCGTGGTCTCCAAAAGAGCAGACTCTACTTTTTCCCGATATGGCTCATTAGAAAGGGCCTTGGCTTGGGAGCCAGGCATCCAATTGATTCGGGATACATTTACTTACTGTGTTTTTATTTACAATGTTCACTTTCCTTGTTGTAAAATGTGGATAAAAATACTTACCTTTCAATGTCGTATAGGTTAGAAGTATATGTATGTAACAGACATATAGTGAAAATTTGTAAGTCATAGTTATTATTGCTATTTCCCAGATTGTGTGATTGGCTCATAAGTCTTGTTATATAAAGTATTTGCACAGAGGTATATTCCACTAGCTCGATACTTGTCAATCAACCTTGGCTGCCCAAGCTGGGTAACCTGGGGTGCTTAGTAACCAGAGTGGGGAGGGGAAGGGGTAATGATGGAAGGAAGGGGAAGGGACTAGACAAAGAACATGTATGAATGACCGATGGACAACAATGTGGGAATTAACTGTGGGAGTGGGTTGTGGGATGGGCGGAGGAGGGCAAATGGGGGAAAATTGGGACAACTATAATAGAATAGCAGTAAAAAATGATTTTAAAAAAGGCAGTGCCTCAATATTATCCCCAAAAATTCTAATGAAATTTGTATAAGTTGATGCCTGGACTTCTGGAGTTTTAAAAGCTGTGTAGGTGAGAGCCTACCGTCCGACAAGGTCAAGGAGACAACCCTGGCCGGGGACCTCCGAGGCCAAAACAGACACAAAACAAAACAAAACTCGCTTCTGCCCCACAAAGCACTGACACTGGGCGTCCTTCCCAACAGAAAATAAGCCCTTTTGTTCTATAATGAGTTTCAGTGGAAATGGTCTTAGAGGAAATTACTACTTTGTTATTAGGATATAAGAGTCTTCCTGGAGCACGTTTTAAAGGGAGAAAATGCGATGGGGCATCTGGAGGGAAAGTAGCAAGAAAAGGAGTTTGGGGACAGCAAACATGCGTTGCGTCGACCTCCGAATTTCCCAGCATCTCCTTTTACTCCAGAGCTATTCGGGAACTCAGAACTTAGCTCTGTACTCAGCTGCCTCATGGAGCTTTGTCTCAGACCAGAAGGTCTTCGTGTTTTTCCCGTTATCTCTTTCGTAACTTCTCAGTGGTTATCCTTTCACTTGTGGCAATTATGTCTGGGGATATTTTACCTGTTCTTTCATTGTAAAATCATAAGATTGTTTTGTTTGGAATACAATGGGGGAATGAATAAATTAATGAAACATTCCATAATTTTGCTAAAGCCTTGCCCTGCATCGCTTCATGAAAGTAAAAAGACCCTGCTGTACACGAGTAACTTAGACTAACTCTCAGATATGGCAAGAGTAGTAATAAAAAGCAGAAATAATCATTTTTGACCACTTACTGTGTGCCAGACATTATCTGGAGTACTTTGCCTGTATTAACTCATTCAGTCCTCACAACAACCTTATGAGTTAATCATTTCCATTCTACAGATGAAGAATGATGCAAGGCATTAAATAACTTCTTACAGCTAGAAAGTAGAAGAGTTTGGAGTCAGATTGCCAGAGAAAATACACGGCACAGTTAAATTAGAATTTCAGGTAAACTGAAATGACTAATTTTTAGTATATCTATGTGGGATATACTTATATTTAAAAATTATGGCCCTATGTAATATTAAAGACAGCGTTATCCTAAAAATGATTCACTTTTTTTAAATTCTGAGTTTCTACTTTGACTGGATACCCGGTACTTTTATTTGCTGAATCTAGCAATTGCAGTTAGAAGTCAAAGCCAAACCATCTCACTCCAGAACCTGTACCCTAAGCACCATGCTCTGCTGTGTCTGCCTTCGGGAACGATGGCCAGGTTCATGGTTCTGGAGATCTGGGGACTGAAGTCTAAACAAAAGATTTGGCTGTCACATACCGAGGCTATGCTGGCTGCCAGCCTCTGTCTCCTCCACTCTCCAACAGGACCATCCAGCCCTGCTGCCAGTTCCTCACCAAAAGCAACAACTTTGCCCCTGCTGGCACCAATATGTCAAAGTTCAGTATGTCACCTCGCAGTCAGTTCAGCCACGACTTGGTGTCCTGGGTCTGAGAAGCGACGCCCATTCCCCCTGTCATCATCAGTCCGCTGTGGACCCCGGAGTCTCCATAGCTAGACTTCCAGTTGGGCTCCTGCTCTGAGTGGCCACTTAAGCAAAATAATTTAGGGCATCTGTCCCTTCCAAGACTGAGTGACTCTTACTTACTAGGACACTCCTTATCTTGAATTTTTGTCCATCACGGATTGTTTCTAGAACCTCTGCTCCCAAGACACCAGCTTTGGCCTGCTGGACAGAACCTCCTCTGTGTGAGCCTGCCCTTACTATTTTCCTGCCCAATGGCTCCAGCTCTAGGTCTTAGCCCCTCCCACCAGCCTTGTCCGGCTGGAGGGCACCCGCCAGCCGGTCCTGGCTGAATGCCAAGCTAGGACAACAGGAGCAGTCTCTTCCCCGGCACCTTTCTAACGCCCTGCTTTATCCTCTTTTAGTAAATTCAGTGCACTGTTTTGGTGACTTGGATCTCCTTCTGAAAGTCTACTGTGCTTGGAGGCCATAGGCGGGGCGATAGAGGAATTCGCAAAACCTTTGTTTATCTCCAAAGGAGAAGAACTAAATGTTACCCAATAAACCCTGAAGCAAATATTAGGATAGGAAAAACTATCCAAATCTAAGAACTGCAGGAAACTTGGGTTGAATTTTTTAATAACAAATCATGCCAGAAAACCTAATTAGCATTTTGATGGTGTTATGACATGACTAGTTAATGTAGCAGTTGGTGGTAATATCCTGGATCTTTTTTTTAATGAATCATTTGATAGCATCTCATGAAATTTTTACTCACCGTTACTGCTGTGTGCTTTGTTGCAATTTGCTCAATGCCTCTTAATAGACATGCAGACAAACAAGTTTCCTGCTCAAGGGAGCTTACAATCAACAACAACAACAAAATCCAATCAGAGAAGGGGTCCCCAAAGGAAGCGAAATAAAACTTCTCACTGCCGACACAGCCTGCCCTAAATTACCGAGTGCACTGGCCGTATCATCAGTCATCTTCACAAACACTTATTAAATGTTAATCCACAAACAGTGATGTAGAAGGACCGAGCCCCAGGGAGTGAAACAGACATGGTCCATGCCCTGCACGAATTGACAACCAGAGAGTGGTGGTTATAAATCGCAGAGAAAAGACTGCGCTTCACTTCTGTTTTTCACTCTTGCCTGGCTGCTCATTGAATTAGTATTGTCTTTGCCTATAAAATACAGTCATTCTGTGTGTTGGGCTTGTTTTCCCCTATGCTTGTAACACAGGAGTTGGTCTCTGCAGCTTTGGAATACTTTTCCCCTAAAGTAAATGTGATTTATCTTTTGGTTGTCAAATCTCAAGTCCTTCCATCTATAACGATGACTCTTTTAAAGAATCTTTCATTTGCATTTTAACACATGTTCAAGTGTATTGTGCTCCTCTTTGAAAAGTAGATTTTAAAAGAAACTACAGTAAAGAATCCTCTTTCCAATGGTGTGTGAAGCCTTAATGCAATTTACCTGTGCTTCTGTGTATATGCGAGCACAGACCTATGCGTGAGCACCTCTATTCATGGTTATATATAGAATAAATATGTAAAATAACAATCAGGATTTATTGGGTGCTCCAAAATATTTACATATTGTGCTGACATAGTCTCAAAAGTCCTTGTGCAACAGGAAAGATTATTGTCTGCATTTCATAGATGAGAACGGGAGAGTACAGAGTGGCCACTGGGATTTGAACCAACAGTCTGACTCCAGACAAAGACTCCTAACTACGCCTAGACAACTATGATTGAAAATTTATGCCTGAAGTCTGTATTTATAAAAATCCACCCCAGGGATTTTGAGGCTCAACAGTTTGTGAGGCATAGGATGCTATCACCCCCCACAGCAGTCTCCGGGGGACAGCTAGTCACAGCTGTCCTGTCAATGTGCTCCTACACAGAAAGGGCAGGTGTCCAAAGGACCTCCGCTGGGTTCTGCCTTCACTGCCATCTCTTAGGAAACTTGTGCTTAGACTAGTGACTTTGACCTTGAGAACACAACCCCTCCCCTTACCTTGTATCCCTCTCACTATCCAACAACATTTCTAAAGAATTTTCAAACACAACACAATTTACTTTCCTGTGCTAGTGAAGATTTATGAGGGTACAAAGTGTATACCAGCAGGCAATTACAGCCCACTTGAAAATGCCTTCACAGAAGGCTGAAATCTGATAAGGAAGCAGAGTAAGATTCTCAGAGGAAACCAGCCCCTCCCTTCTTCTTTTCCAATGCTCACAAAACCCCGATTTGGGAACACAGTATTTTTTAACTTACAGAGGTCTACTTTTGTACTGCGATATATGATTCACTTAAATATTTTTCCAGGAGCAGAGCATTGAACCTTATGCACCTTGAGTTGGACAAGACAGGTCGATGTTCTCCCGCCATCCTGCCTGCCTGAGAAGCTTTCCATTGCTACATGCCCACAGCTTTCGGTGATGTATTAGAAGCTAAAAAGTCATCATGCTTTTAGCTATGTGACACCACAACCCTTGTCACAAGTTGATTAGACCAAGATTGTCACCTGACCCTAAGCACCCATTTAGATGCTGTCTAGTGATCCAGGAATCAGCCTCTTGAGAGAATTTTAGCCAACAGGGTGCTTCATGCTTTCATTCAGGATAATGATTAATGAACCTAATCAACTCTCCTCTTTCTCTCACTCTGTCTCACTTCCTCTCTCCTTTCCTCCTTCCCTCAAAGAATTTGAATGTGAGAAACAGGAGGAAATAGAGGTATAAAATGCACATAGAGGCAGGGAATAGAAGTCAGAAAGAGAGCAGTGATGGGTCCATTTGATGATAAAAACAAGAGCCATAAGCTGTCACCATAATGGCTGCTCCCGGGAGTGGAAGCCTCAGATGCTTGCTGCTGAGGAGGAGCCAGAAAACCGGGCACAACAGTGTAACCACGGACTGCCCTCCTGCAAGGTCCAGCTCCATGGCCACGGCACCTACGCCGGCTTTCTGGCCGTGTACAAGGAAGGGCCAGGCACACAGTTTACAGCTGTTGCCACCATGTTGAAATTCTTCAGAATTCGATCAGGAGGCCCTACATCTGCATTTTGCACTGAGTCTGGCAAATTATGCAACTGGTTCTGCTTCCCATTGTCTTTTAAGACACAGCCTTTTGGCAGATGAGATTGCTTTCTGCCTCTCCCCGTGAAAGATCTAAGCTTTGTGAGTCCCGAAGCTTACAGGATCATGAGAGCTCCCTCTTTAAGAAAAAAGGATACAAAATTATGAATAGAAGAATAGGGTTGAAGTGATAATTCACCTAAATTAAAGATATAAATTACAACAAAAATGACTGTTACTGAGTTTCTCTTTGTTCCTTGCAACCTGAAAGAGCCCAGCACACACCTGCCCAGGCTGATCTGCTAGTTTCTCAAAAAAAAAAAAAAAAAAAATCCAAAAACACTTCCAGGAGTGGTTGACAGAGCAAGGTCTGAGGAGGAGGAGTTATTAAGACTTCTTGGTCTGGACAGACTCTTCCAGCTTCACTAGCAGAAGCTTTCCCTACACCCGTTTCCCTCCACTTATTTTTTTTTTTTCTTTCTTATTCTAGTTTTCCATCCTTCTATAAACCAAACCACTCTCAACAGCACACATAAAAATGTACTCCTCTTGATTGTACAGAATCCTACAATTTTTTCTCCAGTCTTTACTGAGTAAAAATATTTTTTATTTTATTTATTTTATTATATTTTCTCATTTAAATCTTTTTTAATTGTATTTTCTCCATTGCCATTTAGTCCCCTTATACCTCAGGCCCCCCAGAAATTACCACACTGCTGTCCATGTCCACATGTCCTTATTCCTTTTGCTCAATCCCTGCACCCCCTAAACTCCCCTCCCCACTAGCTGTCATCCTACTCTCTGTCTATGAGTCTGTCTCTGTTTTCCTTGTTAGTTCAGTTTATTCATTAGATTCCACATACAAGTGGAATCATGAGGTGTTGCGGACCTGTCCCGCAGAATCCGTATGCTGTTGCTGACGTGTAAATGAATCTACATGTGAAATGTGGGGGAATGGAACTCGGGGACTACACAGACCCCCTCTGAAGCAGAGAGAGAGAGCCAGAGAGAGAGAGCGCGAGGGGGCCTGAGAGTGGCTTGGAATGCCTAGGCCACTTTCTCCAGAGGAGAGAGTGCCTGACCCCTGCCTTGAGAGGCTTTTATTGTCTTTCTGGGCACATTACATGGAGGGTGGTTTTCATTTACTATGCACAGGTCCTCATCAGGTGATAGACAACAAAGGAGAGGACATCAAAGAAAGATATTTGCAAATATAAAGGCAGAAAGGGGATGGGCAGGACTTGAGAGGTTTATCACAGACTTTCAGGAAGCCGCTTTGGAGATATGCAATCAGCATTTGTTCTTTTAACCCAGGGTGAGAGAGTTTTTTATCAAGAGCAAGGTTTAACTCTAGGAAAGATGTGATCCTGATTTACCCACAGGAAAGCCCATCCACATGTGTGGGGCCTGCTTGCCAACCCACGTTCCACTGGGGGCTTTTAAACAGGGAACGTCGAGCTACATTTCCCATGATGAGTGGAAAGGTTCCCTACAATGTGGTATTTGTCTTTCTCTGACTGGTTTATTTCCCTTAGCATTATGTCCTCCAGGTCCATCCATACTGTCACAAAAGGTAAAATTTTCTTCTTCTTTATTGGAAACAGCCCAAGTGTCCATCAGTGGATAAGTGGATGAAACAACTAGGGACATTTACACAACGGAATACTACTCGACCGTAAAAACTTCTTTCTCTTTCCTTATTCCCTTTTCCTGGTTCTGATACCAGTACATTTTGTTTGCAGCGACACTACTTTTAACAGCTTCAACTATTGTCTTTTAGCAGATATCCACAGGACTCCAGTAACAGTCTCTACTCCATAGCATTCGAGAAGGCAAATTTCTTCATCTCCCAACTGCCACCACTCCTTCCTATTCTCAGAACTTGGTTCAGATGTACTTATTCTTTCAGATTGCAGGTCTGGGCTGAGAGGAGATAGCACGCCTGTTCCAATTTTATCTGGATCATGGCTCCATAAACCAATCTCCTGAAAGTGTTAAGCACCATGTACTATTCAACATTGACATTTAATAACTGCTTATACTTTCTTTTTGGTTCTCCTGATTCAAAGATACAAAATATATGGAAGATTGACATTTTAAATGTCTACCACAGTTTCTTTTTCATGAAAAAAAAAAGGTGACCTAACTTTCACCTGTAAGACTGAGTAATGAAGTTCAAAAATACTCATTGTCTCATTTTAATTTTTTCTCTAACTTATTCCAAAGCATAATTCTTAATTCTAAAATGTGCAGAGTAGCCTTAAATTAACTTAATTGCTGGAATTAGTTGAAATATTTCAGTATCTCTTCTCACTATATTATAGCACACTGGTTTTAAAGCAGTTAATAGTTCTAGAAAATAATGTATTATCAGTCAAAAATATGAATCAATGATATTACATTAATACTATTTCAGAAGCAACCAGAATGGCTGAATTAATAGCATCCTATTATTTTATTATTGCATAAGAATTTATAGCTGTGCTGACACCACATGAGAACAAATTCTCCCTTTTATTGGACATTATTAGACAGTGTATGGCAGGGCCTACTTCGGTGTCCCTGCAGAATCCCCACAGTGACCCGGGCAAGGTCACTTTCTTAACCCTGGCCCAGGAGCACATTATTCTTTTGTCTCTCCAGGTTCACACAAAGTTCATGCCTAAAAATACCTGCCTAAACCAGAGGTCAGTTAATCAACAAGGTAACATTTGAAGATTTAAACTTAAATCCAACTTCTATTTGATAAGAAATATATTATGAGCTTTCCATCAGCCAGCAACTAACTTTAACAGAGTAATCTATCTTTAAATTTATGCTTTTGAACATTGACAAGGGCTGCTTTTGTCTGGCTCCACTGAGCCTGAATTTGCTCACCTATAGACCAAATGTACAGTAGGTGGGAAGAAGATTTCAAATGAAGAAAGAATTACATTCAGCGCCTCTTATTCAGCAAGAGAGTTTGGGAATGTTTTGGGTTCCCATAGCTTGAAAAGCTTACCCCAATTGCCCTATATTGTGAGGTGAAGTTTATGTTTTGATCTGTTATTGCCATCTGGATATATAATGGCTGCCTGTGGCACAAACAGCTGATAACAGAAGCAGATCACCCCAGCTACCTATTCCTTGAAATATTTACTGAGCACCAAGTATACACTAAACATGATTCTAGGTATCAGTGATAGAACAAGGAGCAAGGCATGATTCTCCTAGAGATCACACTCCAGTACTTTTCCTGACCCACTGGTATAATCTACAGGACATTGACCCCGCCTCAGCCAGAGGCAGAATGAGCGAAGTTCAGATCCTATTACTTTCAGAGCCCCTTGTCCCTAACTTCAGAAGCCTTCTTCCTAATTAAGTTTATAAATCATTTATATTCTACAATCCCCAAAGCTTTTTTCTTCTAAAAGTAGCAATAGCCACTACTAAACCATTATATTATTTTAAGTATTTAATAAAATTTTATTCATGGGAAAGGATAAAATTGTACAAGTGTCATTTAGTGATAATAAAGTCTGAGATCCAAGAGAAGACATGCAGAAATTATTGTACTCTGCTCTACTAATACAGATTCTTTCTTTCTACTCTTTCTTTTGATTCTTAATTGACAGATTTCAGGAAAATAAATCCTTATCTTTTTTTTTTTGAGAAAAACAAGTCAAAAAATATAGAATAGGATGTTGAAGCTAAAAGACACCTTGTGAAACATCAAACCAAAACTTCCCATTTACATAGGAGAGAATGGTCTTTGCTTGTGCTCCTTCTGTTACCATAGGTAGTTAATTAGTTATTAATAAAAAAGGGGAGCAAAAGGAATTAGATATTGAGCTTCATAACCTGGAGAGCATAAGCCTATTTGCTTCATCAGGAAGCTACAGCTTCACACTTTAGGGGATCAGAGCATTGTTCTGCCAAGGCGATTAACATTCCTTCCTTTCCTCCATTCAGTGGATTTGGGGGAGTGCAGGGGGAGGCACTTGACTATAGAGGCCTGTCAGTCTAACCAGAGGATGGACCCATCAAAAATCTCACAAAAGCTTAAGAAGTTGACTAGTCCTTTTGAAAAAACTCTTGGTTTTAACCCCAGGGGAACAAAGAGCTCTCTCTCTCTCTCTCTCTCTGACTTGCACTTGCCCCATGCATTCATGCATTCTCTCCTGCCTGGGAGCACATGACCATGTGTATCTAGCAGCTACTGGGGCCCACAGCATATGGTGTGAGCTCCAAAGGACTAAGCTTTAATATGAAGCAGAAACTTCAGAGACTGCGTTTTGTTTTGGCCTTGGTGAGGGCACAGTTAGACTTTCTCCATGGTGAAACAGATGGAGATGGGATATTGGAAACCTGGAGGCAAATTTCTACCTGAAAAATTTTTGCCACACCACAATCTCCCATGCATGGGCCCTTGGAATGATTTCCTTACAACCCTGCGGATGAGCCTGATTTCCACTGAAAACACTTTCACTCCTAGGACAGCCTTCCCCCTCTCCTTCACCTAGCTACATCCTAGTCATCAGCCACTACTCTTCTTCAGCACCACCCTCTCCAACACCAAGGCTAATCCCAGGGCTCTTTGCAGTGTTCCCATTCATCCTACATATATCTCCATCAAAGCACAGACAACATTGGACTGAAATTCTTTGCTCACATATCTCTTTTTCCTAACTACACTGAAGTTTTCCATGGCAGGAATCATGTCTCTTTGTTCATCTCTGTGTTGTAGGCTGCAGCAGGGACCGATGTTTGGTGGGCCCCCTACAGTGCCTATAACTGATGTGACCTGGTCATGATTGTAGGGTGAATTAGTAGGAGATCCAGGACTAAAACACAGTTCTCCTAACTCATGGTCCTGGGTTCTTTCTACAACATCACACATACACACACATACACACACACACAACACACACACACAATGTAAAAGGAGGAGTGCTTATTAACGGAAAGGGGAGTTTTGAACAATTTTCTTTAGCCACATTAATGAAAATCAATTGGCTGCTTTTACATCAGAACCTGTGCTACCCACAGGATCCATAGTCTTCAGCTGCTTAAGATGAAAAACGTGAAAGGATGTCAGTATTTGTTGAGCACCTACTATGTGCTAGGAGCTTATCACATACAATTTCATTGAAAGCCAGGCTTCTGTGAAATTCTGTATCCTGATTTGTTTTCTTTTCATCTTTCTTGGTGAAACTCTTATTAAATAGCTACAGTGGGGTAAAAAGAAATTAAACCAAAAGTGTTTGGGAGACCTGAGGTCTCCTGGTAGACAATAGAAGTGTTAATAGCCTGATAACCTGCTGAAGGATTAGGTTAAAAATGATTGAGCTGGAATAGATGAAGATGGGAAAGCCATCAAAAATGTCCAGCATGGCCAGGCAACCATGAGATACAGCCCTTAGAACTTCCCCTAGTTTACAGGGCCTTAAATAAATAACAGGAACTCTTGAAATAATTGGCAATAGTGTTAGTTCATATGATCTGTGTCTTTGTGATTCTCCTGGCTTTTTCTTCTTGTTAATCAATTCATGATTTAAAATGGCTGCCCTAGTGCCAGGTGTTTCAACTTACTCAAGACAGAAAACATGAAAGGCGAGTGCCATTTTTGTGCAGTTTATCAGGAAATACACATTCCAGGGCCCTCTCTCCCCCAACTAGGTTCTTCTGATATTTCATTCGTCAGAACAATGCCATGTGCTCACCTCTGGCTGTATGAAAAGGTGGTGAGTGAAGAGGATGTTGGGAATAGGTGTTGGGTTAACCAACAAACAGTATATGCCACAGATTCCTAGCAGTGAACTGAGGCTGGGGATACTTAAGAAAACCGTAAGTTTCTAAAAGGGAACATTTATAATTCTCTTATTTTGTGGCTCAGCATACAGCAGGAATTTATAAAGGATGTATCAGTAACTGGATGGATGAACAGAGCCTGGAACTATGAAAAGTGCAGCGTAGATGCTGGAGGGTAACTGGATGTAGACCAGAGTAAAGCCACGCTGAGGAACAGCACTGCTAATTTGAGGTACGCAGGGTTGATGGGAAAATGAAAAGCTCCCCAGTCAAATTCCATCACAACATAGCTTTGCTACTCCACCAATTTCCTGTGCCATCAGAAACCATCTCTGGTCTACACTAAAAGCAACAACAACGAGAGAAACATTGACAATGGAAAACACGTGTCCTAGTTTTGGAGCCCCATCTCAGTGAAATTTGAATGTTTGCATTAGGTGACTATTGAGCCAGTCAGCAGTTTCTTAGAAAGCCTGAGGACACATTTTTCAAGTCATTGTTCCTCCTCTTCCCTCTCTCGAGCCCACACGTACCCAGTGATTATGAGTATATACATTTTCTTTTCTTTTAAATATTGGTTCTTTTTATTTTGGCTGTATAGAAATGTGTTGAATTAGGGGAGAGTGAACAGATGGAGGAAGGAAAAGTATTAAGTAAATGTTCCCACCTCGTTGATTGAGCTCATCACGAAAAAGATTAGAAAACTTGCAATTTCTTATTATGCTTTAGAAGCTGCCAAGCAGTTTAGGAATTCTTGAAACAAAGCTATTTAATTATTATTATAATCAGCATGAACCACATCTCCAGCTTGAGGAACAAAGACAATGCATCCTTTGGTTTTTTTCACCAGATTTACTCACTTCACCCCTTCCTCCCTACCTGAAGTCTCTATGGCTCTCCATTCACTACTCAAATAACCAAGAATCAGGTTACTTACTGAGTCCAAAATAGAGTCCTATCTCTACCTGTGTCCTGGAAAGTGCACTAGAATGTCCTATAAATCTAAAAGTCAAACTATTAACATTTATTATCATTTTCTCTTTAAAGAAATTCATTTTATTTATGCTTTGTTCCTTGATGTTTTGTGTTATGTTTACACCGAAAATATGCTCATTCTAACTCACTAAAATGATTATATTGTGCCACCTATTGAACTTGGGTGGGGGGAAGTATACTTCTCAACTGTTGCTGTCACATTGCGCTCCTAGTGAAACCAAAGCCAATGCCTTTTTGCCAACTGGTGCAATGACATCATCTACCCCTTTCCAGATGCGCACAGACCATTGTGTTTTTTTACCCCTCAGACTTCCACAGCTAGAGCCGTTTACCGGCATTATCTCTGAGACATGAACACCAAGCAAGCTGGGGTTAAGTGGCACAGAGCTTGGTTGGCACTGCAGTCAGAACCTAACCTTAGTCACACACTGAGCAAAATACCAGTAATTCTCTCACAATACACCAGAGTTAGTGGTTAGGTCTAAATTGCATTCCAGACCTGCTCTTCTCTCATGGTCAGTTCCCCCTCAAGGGACTCACAAAAGCTCCATTATGATGACTGCAAAACCAGACTATATTGGACCTTCAATGAGTTCCAATTTTTTTTATATTTACATAACTAAAAGGAGATGCTTAAAAGTCACAAAATGACCATTGCCCCATTTATCAAAATTTCCTATTTAGGAAAAAAGACAGGCATATTTTCTACTGCAGATTCACAAGGTTGATAAGAGTGATGCTATTTTCCCCAACCAGGCCCCTGCTTTGCCACAGAGAACTCAGAGAAGAAGGACCACGACTCTAATCAACACGCTTGGTCATGTCGGTCAAATCACTTGACCTTTCTGCATCCCTTTCTCTTCACTTCTCAGACAAAGTTTATCATATATTCCCTGCCTAACATCTAGTGCATTACAGAACTGATGAGCCAGCAGATGTTGTGGTAGTATAAAAAGTTTTAAAAATTATTCTAATACAAATATAATATGATCAACACTATGACCTTATAGCTCCAAGGAAACTCTTCCACTAACAAATTGAAAAAGAGTGTGGAAGAAGCCTTGTTTCTGAAAACGTACTTGGCTTAAAATAGGAAGCTGCCTTTCTAGCAGTGAGAGCTTTAAGGATTTCATTATTACTTTTTTCCAGAATCAAAGCTGCCTTTCCTACTCACCCTGAAGCCACTCCAATAAAGGTTCTTCCTAATGGGCACTCACAGGAAGTCATCTGTTTGATATATATATTTAATTTTGTGTACATTTTTTTGTACCTCATCTGCAAATCCCACTTTCTATGTTTATCTTGAATCAGGTTACCTGCTGAGCACCTGCTGTTGTAAACCTACTCCTTCCAAGAAAAAAGAATCAGTGGACCCAAATGGTGTTCTCTCTAGAACAATGATACAGTAAATAAAAATCAAGGTCAAGGCCAAGGTTTAATAGCATTTCTGTTGTCTTTAAACCTGAACTTTATAGTCAAGGCAAAATACTGGACTGATTTTCTTTCCTTTTTGATGACTTCACTGCTGGATTGAATATATAACATCTTTGCTTTGTAAAGAATGAACACTTTGGAATCAATTTTCTCTAAATCATTTTTCAAGATTTCTTATTACTTCATCTGAACCTGCTTTCCATTAATAATTCCTCCGTACAAAGCATCTAGACACACAGACACCATAATTAGGGGGTTTTCAATTACCTTTGTGAGGAGGCAGGTAATTGACAATCTAATTAGTCTCATTTCAATTACCATTTTTCTCTTCATTAGAGCAGTTAGAGTGGCGAAGTTTTGTAAAACATTCCAAGACCACAGCATTTTCCATCTAGATTTACTAAAGATTAAAACTGGACCTTTCCAAGATGAAGGAAGCATAAGAAATAGGAAGGCAATGTCTAAGACAGCTGCTCTGGGCAAGAACCAGACAATCACATTGCAAGTTCATCAATCAAGAATATGATTCAAAGCCCTGGAGTAGAAACTGGCAAGTGACTCAGATTGGACTCATTCGCTGTACAAAGGAGAGGTTATTTGCTATGTGCATTATTTAGTGAATTAGCAATTATTATTATTTACTGAGTTCTTGCTTTGGATCAAAGACCACATAAACACCTGACAGGCAGTATTCTCTTATTTTCATGCAAGCATCAACTTTGAGGTTATATTATCGTTCCCATTTTACAGATGAATAAACTAAACAGCAAAAACTAGACAGGTTTCCGCCTCCAGATGAGTATTCTGACCCTGGCCCTGGACCCCATGTTCTAAAGTTTGACATTTATTTCCTGACCCACGGAGGAGAACTTTGCTTTGGATTTCAACAGGCCAGGGGGCCAACAACAGATCAACTCCTCCACCCACCAGCTATATCCCTCAAAATGGTAAGTTCCTTTTCACCCTCCTAAATTTTTTAAAAAAGTTATCCCTTTCATGATACTGAATATAGAAAAGTGGGTATACCTGTATGTACATGTATACAAATATTCATGTATAGGTATAGAAAATAAAAAGTACCTAAAAAACAAAAGACAAACTTCTGTGGACTTTGGGTGACAACGATGTGTCCGTGTGGGTTCATTGATGGTCACAAATGCATCGCTCTGCTGCTGGGTGTTGATAGTGGGGGAGGCTGCTCATGTGTGGGGACAGGGACTCACTGTGAACCTTCTGAACATTCCACTCAGTTTTGTTGTGAGCCTAAAACTGCTCTGGAAAGCGTATTAAAAATATAGCTTCAAGGTCAGGGGTGATATCAGCCTCTTAGAAGAAATTCCAAGTTTAACTTGAGCTTATATAATCTTTTATCTGAACCCTACTCTTCAACTGGGTGCATCTTGCCTCGAACCATCCACGGCCTGAAGTGTCCCCTCTCCCATCTGGCATGCCAGTCCGCCTCCCTGGGCTTCACAGCTCCTCTGCCCTTCCCCATGAAGACTCTCCTGAGTCTCCCAAGACAACTGAAATCTTAAAGAGAAGTCAACACTTACAAAGATAATAGATCCTTACTCAATGTATATGTCTGACAGGAACATATTAGTTTGTTTCTGAAAAATATGAATGGCTTAACCCAAAGGTCATCAGGTCCCTTGACCATAGAGTATAAGAAAATAGTTCTAAACACAGAGAAACCAAGTAATCAAGCTTCTGGGCCAGTGCTAGGTGATAGAAATGTAACATAAGCCACAAATGCAAACAATATGCATAAATTCACATCTTCTAATAATAGTTCCACTTAAAAGTAAGAAGAAAAGAGTAAAAGCGATTTTTAAGTTATATTTTATTTAACTCGGTATATCCAAAATATTATCATTTTAATGTGTGAACAATACAAACATTATTATTGAGATATTTCACATTATTTTCCTTTGGACCAAGTCTTTGAGATTTGGTGTGCATTTCACAACTTCCGTGTGCTCAGTTTGAACCAGCCACACTTCAAGTGCTCAATACCACCTGAGGTGGTGCTTAGATATTGGACAGCACAGGTCTAGGCTCTCATGACCTCTTATCATTCCGCAGTCAGGCAGAGCCACAGAGAGGTTCTCCATCCACCCGAAGGATAGGGGAGCTCCTCCACTGCAGGATGGAGTTCCAGCTCAAATGCAGGTGGGACAGGCTTGAGAACAAGGATGACCATTGGATCGAGCTCATTGGCCCTGACAGTGCTTTGACGTGCTGCATTTCACTTGGTCCTGATAGCAGCCCCATGTTTTATAATTCCCACTTTACAATTTCAGGCTCCACTGATTAATGATGGGTTTAAATACCATGTGATTTTGGACAAGTTATCCTCTCTGAGACTTGATTTTCATGGCTGTATAAAAAAAGCTAATAATCCCCGGGACATAAGGTGATTGCGAAGGTTAGAATGTACATATGAAGTACCACAGAATAAATGCTCCAAAGGCAGAGGGAATAGTCACACTGTGCAGACTTCCAGTCTCGTACTCGTTGCCCTAGACCATGTTTTCTGCAGGAGTAGGTAGATCTAGAAGGTTTTACACACACGCAGACACACACACAGGCAGAAGGCCAGCATATGGCATAGAAATTTCCTACCTAGATGAGGCTGTCTTTGATGCTGTAAAAATAATTTCCTAAAAGTCCTTAGTTCTCAACCCTTATACTCAATTCCTCACTTAACTGTTTTGATTCTTTGGCTGAGGCGGCTCGCATTGTGAAAGAAGCTCATTTGGGGGGACTTCCATTTTGGTATTAAATTCGATGGTTCAGGATGGCTCAACTTTGTAAGTGTCCAGTTCTCTTCTGTTAGACGGATCCCTGGATATCTGCGCTTTGACCAAAAACGTAGAGTCCCGAATTTCTTGACACTAAATCTGCTCAACTCAGCAACTGCCTGTAGGAATCAGAATTTCTGGGATATTGGTCTGCTCAGAACAAGGAGTTACCAGGGTAAAACTGTCCGGGTGGCAAAATTGCTTGGTGGGCTTGAAATACTGGCATCATTCATATTAACCCTATATGGCTCTGATTTTTTAAATTAACCTAAGTTTTGTTCCAATTGTAACAAAAACGCCCACCCCAGGCTTGACTCCCTGGGATTTTATCAGGAAAAAAAAAAAAAAAAGGAAAAGCCGCTTGGGCATTTGTTTACATAGTTCATACACTTGGATTTTTAAATTTTTGATAGTCTTTTTATTAGTCCCATGAGCAGAAAAAGAGTCCAGAGTAACATAGATTTTGAACTTTTCAATTTATAATTCTAAAATGCATCCTGTTTATCATAGCAGACATGAATAGCAATGGGATGACTTACCAGGTAGAACTAGGATAAAAGTCACCTTTCAGTACTGGGGAGCATTAGAAGATAAAGTCACGGTTCAAAGTAGGCAAGATTCAGGGTAAGCAACCCACAGTGGTACACATAGGAATCTAGAAATCCAGGCACTCAAGGTAAAGATTAAGTTATATCGACTGTTCTGCTTCTCAGATGAACTTCAGTTTTGCTCCATTCTTATGCTGCTGTTGCTTTTGAGATGCTCCAAATTTTTCTCTGTAGACTTTACACGTAAGGAACAGAAGCATTCCTTACCAAGTTGTTTTTCGAATGATAACATATATCAGAAGGTAGTCGCCTGACCTGAGGGACTGTTGTTTCTGTTCATGCATTTTCATGGCCCTGATGATGCAAATAACCCCGGGGTTTGAATAACTGGACGTCTCTGACGGCCACCTTGATGGGCAGAGAAGGATAAAGCTACTTGCTGTCTCCACATGGAGGCTTGAAGCTGGCTAAGATCAAGCTGTGACCTCTGCTCTAGAAGGCTTCCCAAACTTTCAAAGGATCCGCACGGATCTTCAACTACTGACTACGGCTCAGGTGAAGTTCTTTTCTAAAGTGCAGTCCTGGAACTCTCACCTCGTGGGCGAGAGATTTCCGACGCACTTTTAGAATAGGCTGTATATTAGTTTTCAAATGTGATTGAGCTGGAGACTTTCTTCCCTTTAGAAATACTTTAAAAGGGGAAGAACAAAAAGAATAAATCCATCCCCACCAACAAAAAGACAATGTTCAGTTAACCTTGTTCCTTCAAATGCCCATGCCTCTTTGGTTCACCAACTGTCATGCTTTGCTTCTTCAGAGCAAAAAAGCCTTCTTTGAGGTTCAGAGGTTGAGTCTGATCTGTTTCCCCCGAGATGCAGGGTTACTCTCCCCCGCATAGGAGGGCTCTGGAGTGCTGCTGCTGATCTCCTTAGAGAGGGCTTTGCTTCCTAATGAATGAGTTGTGAAATGAGTTCCCCGAGGCTCCTTAGGAGACAGATGGGGCTGCCTTGTCTTCCCCATGTCGACAGCGTCTGTCTGTTGCACATCAAAGCAAAACCAACACCTAAGCAAATCAATTCATCCCTACTTCTGTAAAACATTAGCTCCCCAAAGCAAGCGAGGGAGAAAACAGGACGGTGGTGTGACTCACACTTTGGGTAAAGAAAAACAGTGCTCAGTTTGCAGCCTGTTAAAATTATTTTCAGGTGGCAGATTCTTTTCTATTGTTAAAAGCAGACCATTGGCTAAAATCAAATTTTGGTTAAGTGAAAGATGCAACTTTTCAAAGCCATACTTGGAATGAACTTGGATGAGAAGAATCCAAGTAAAAATATGGAGTTTTTTAGGTAGAATTTTTTATCATTGGGTGTCTTATTGTCAGGGAATTTATGTACTCCAGTATTTTCCCCCTAAATTCAATGACAACATGTCTATAGACAGGACTATAGAACTAATGATGGGGAGAATCATATTGGGAATACAAAGAGAAGGAAATCTATGATGCTTCTTCAAGTTCAAGTTCACTTGGCAGTCAAACAAACAAACAAAACACTCACTTCCCATTCCCGGTGGGGACTGGAAGATACCGAAAATGGAAATGTTTGGCTGCTTTAATAGGGGATGCAATCTCCTATTCCAAGCTGTCATTAATAGACTAGATCTATCGAGCTCAACACTTAAACTGTGTTTGATATTTCCCAATCAAATACATTTTGGCCATAGTCATAGCTGACAACTATGAAGTAGATTAGCTTGCTCTGTTTTGATAGCTGAAATAACAGGAACCAAACATGAGAAATCAATGGTTATTTTGCTCATTTCATCAACCATGTGACTCCTCAATGGTTCAGTTATTGCCAATTATCACAGCTGAAAGAGGACTGGAATTCCCATAGAATAGTTGCTTCCACATTCTCATTTTTTTCAGTACCCGCTTCTGTAAAATGTGAGGCATACGGCATCTTTCCCTGTTTCAGGGACTGTACTGTGGTACCTTCATCAAGCTTTCTAAACTAAAGTTTTCAGAGCTTGCCCAGGGCTTTATCCAGTTTCCCCTTCAGTACATAAAAAAATTTATCAATAGAACAAAGATGATTGGATATCTTATGCTTTTCTTTATTTTTTGAATGATAAGCATCTGTGTTATTATTTTTCTGTTTTTCATGTTTCAAGTTTGTGGCTTCAAGGTCTTTTTGTAAACTTGGGGAATGGCAGCTTTTCTGCTAAATTAGAGATGTTAGGAGAACCAGACCATTTCTTACTTGTCTCCTATTGATCAGAGAGCCTGACACAGCACCTTGAACTCAGAGGGCAGCTTAATTTTTGTTGGATGATTGGATGGATTTTCAACCTGGACTGATTTTCACCAGAGAATTACAACTAATTTAAAAAGTAAGAATGATGGTGTTTGGCTAATTGAGTAACTGTAATGAATAGATCTCCCCAAATTAAATTACACAAGAGACTTCTCATTTTCCATAAGAATAGAGGGCAAGGTGTCACGGAACTCCAAACCACCATACCTGATTACATTTATATACTAAAATAATTTGGGTACTCTTCTTAAGTGATTGGTTCTGTAAACTGGGCTTTACTTTGGGAACCCGTGAATCATGGATAAGAATTATTCTTTGAAGACAGAATCGCTCTCATTTTCAACAATGTAAAACTATTCAGGTGACTACAGTGGTAACAATTCTTCATGATTATATCACGCACAATCAGTCGTATAAACTACAGAGATATTCATGAAAGTAATACCTAGAAATGTCCCATCAGCATAGAGGTGCCTGTGCTGATGAGGACTTCAACAGTTTCATTTTCTTACAAGTTTTCATCCACAATTCTGCCCTATAGTATCTGCATCTAATGCAAGCCATAATAAATACTTTGGTTCCTTGATATTATAATACATACTACATTTACCTATCAAGCTAGAACTTTAGCATATTAAGAGTTCTGATAATTCCTGAAGTTAAGAACAGTTTCTTCCTTGGTTACAACCAGTCCCCAAGTATACTCAACTTAGAAAACTTTTGTTTATTTTTATTGCATTTCAAAAAACAGTACCAGTTATGAAGTATCATTCTAGAAACTTTTCGTGTAATGCCTACTCCATATGAAACCCAGTGCTCTGAGCTGGAGATGCCGGACTGCATGAAACACAGACAAGTTCTTATGCATGTGAATCTTACATTCCAGCAGGTGAGACAGGCAGTAAAAACACAGGAAGTCAGTAAGGAGATGCTCAGTGCTCCAGAGTGAAATGAGGAGTAAGGACAAATGTCAGCCTAAGGAAAGGCCTCCCTTGAGTAGGATACCTGACAACCTATCCCTCCAAAATTATCCAGCATGTACAGAAAATTATACGTCCTTTAAAGCCAAGTACAACCCTGATTGCAAAGCTCTGTGACTCAGACAGCACATGTTGTGTGTGTGTGTGTGTTTGTTTGTTTGTGCATGTTTTATAGGAAGGACACAGCAGGAACCCAGCAGTGTCAGGAATGCCATATTTGAAGTTCAGTTCAAGAGGAGTGTTTGAAATTGACTTTCTTGAAGTCTGAGCCCCTTCCCCAGAAGGCATATATATAGGGATCTTCCTCTTCCCGCCACCTACCCAAATGCGTTAATGCTTAGAGGAGTTCCGATTCCCTTATGTGAGACATGGTCGAAGTCTCAAAGAACCTTATACTGTAGCTGTTGTATGTTACCCTTGCTTTCAAAAGTATCTTTTAAACCTTTCCCTAGATGGCCCTACTGTATCTCCTAGGAGTGTCAGCAAAATATTCTGCAAAGGACCAAAGGGTAAATATTTAGATGGAGTCAGCCACATGTAGTCTATGCTGCATCATCTTCTTTGCTTTCTTTGTAACCCCTTAAAGATGTAAAAAATCGTCCTTAGCTCAAAGTCAGTCTGTGGGCTGGAGGCTGCCCCAGGTCTGAGTTTGCTGACCATGTCCAGATTACTTTAGAACACCGTCGGTGACAGGCTGTGTTTTAGCAATGAAGTTTACTTAGGCAAAAGTTCAGGACACACACGGAGGCACATTTACACACTCACACGTGTTATGGAAGAATTCAACGTGAAGACACAGATGGTACGGTGGTTCTCCACCCTGGCTGTACATTAGAATCATCTGAGAAGCTCTTTTAAAATATTATGCTCAGGCCCCGCAACAAACTAATTGAATCAGAATGTCTGGATGGGAGCCCGGCCTGTGCCTTTTAAAGCTCTCCAGGTAACTCTATTTTGTAGCTTAGTTAAAACGGAATGTTTTAGAGCTATGGTGCTCCAACATTAGCTTCCTTCAGAATTACCTGGGGGTTGTTAAAACTCAGGTTGATGCCCCGCCTCCAAAGTTGCAGATTCATAGTCTGGGATGGGCTCCTAGCCTTTGTTTTTGTTAATGATTTCCCAGGTTTTATTGAGGCTGCAGGCCCCGGACCACACTTTAAGAACCAATGTCACAGAAAATGGAAAAGTGATCCCAGCGAGAGCTTTCCTGTAGGTGGGATTTTTTTGGTTATTGGTGTTGGTGAGTGAATTGGTATTTTGTCTTTTGTTTGTTTGTTTGTTTTCGTTGACTTAAAAGTCCTAGACCTCAAGTAAAAGAAAGTTAAGAGAGCAATTTGAAGCTGAGGTTCATGTGAAGGCATAGAATAAATTCTTAAGAGATATTTGTTGAATTTAGGACACAGCAATGGCTAAAAGAACAGGGGAGGCAAATGGCTTTGCTCTGTGGGTGGGGAAAGAAGAAATCCTGAGTAAACAGCAAAGAAATTTCAAGACTGCTCTGCACATATCTCCCCATAACATAATGTTTACATTGAAGAAAACCTACCAAAGCCAACACTAGCAGTCAGAAACCTTAGTGGACTATATATACACTCTGGATCCAGTATTGGGGAATTGCATTCAAAACAGAAAATAGACCAACCTTCAGGAAAGTCAGTGCTACAGAATCTGGCAAAAGTGCATTCTCTGTTGAGATGCTCAGGTGTGGGAGTTTACATGCGCGTGTAGACTTTATTTAAGAAGCAGAGAATCCCACTTATGCTACATGGTTTTAGACACTCCTCTTATCATCTGCTGCAAGACAACCTGATAACCATGTGTTATTCAAAGCATGGTCCCTGAACCAGCTGCCCCTCTCTGTGTTAGGAGCTGGTTAAGAAAAGAACCTCGTTATGACTTCAGTGGGCCATAGATGCTTTTGTTTTCCTGGTCCCTATCTCAATTTAAAAAAAATGAAAGGTATATTTTTAAAATTATGTTAATATACATATATTAATATTATATAATATAACTTTTTTTGGTATTTTAAGAGAAATTAAAACATTGTCCTGGGCCCCTAAGATTGTGTCCCACGGACAAATCAGTCCTGCTGAGAAACACCGAATCAGGCTCGACCTCAGAGGTACCGAATTAGAATTCCCATTTTCACAAAATCTCCAAGTGACTCAACTGCGTGTTAAAAGTGTGAGAAGCACTGTGTATAAAGTTCACTAGAGCTTGACAGATAAACAAGAAATAATTCTGATTATTCCATACTTTCTTTTTTTTTTTAAAGATTTTATTTATTTTTTTAGAGAGAGGAGAAGGGAGGGAGAAAGCAAGGGAGAAACAGCAATGTGTGGTTGCCTCTCACATGGCCCTCACCGGGGACCTGGTCTGCAACCCAGGCATGTGCCCTGACTGGGGATCGAACCGGGATTGCTTGGTTCCCAGCCCGCGCTCAATCCACTGAGCTACACCAGCCAGGGCTCTATTCCATACTTTCTGAATCCTGACAATTTGCTCTGCAGTCTGCCAACACTTACAGAGTTTTCCATCAGGGCGAATATGGAGGGCGTAAGGGGAATTCCACCAATGTTCTACTCTTTTAAGATCACTGAGGGTTTTAGACGTATGAGATGACAGCAGTCACTCAACATTTCTGACTGCCTATAATAGTTCACAGAAACTACTTGGAATCCTGACACCATTTTTCTGATAATTCTGATTGTGCCATTATTACATGATAACTCTAGGGACTATGGACTTCAGTGTGAGCTGAGGCACCTGTTCCTCAATGACCATAGAATGAACAAGGGTTATGTTATAGATCTACTTTTCCAAAAAAAGTTATGAACATAATGTAAAAACTGTTCATTTGTGTTGAAATATAGCTTCACACCAAAGAGAAAAAAAATAGTGACTCAATACTATGGAATTTGTCACCAATATTTGGGATGGCTCTTCTAGAGAGTCTCAAACACTTTCGGTAGTAAAATTACTTCAAAATTTTAAACATTAAAAAATAAACAAAAAAATGAACTCAGAATGGGTCCTAGACCTAAACGTAAAACACAAAACTATAAAAGTTATAGAAGATAGAACAGAAGTGAATCAAGGTGACTTTGGATTTGAGGATAACTTTACAGCTATAACACCAAAAGCATGTGCCATGAAAGAGAAAACTGGTAAATTGGACTTTATTAAAATCTAAAAAACCTGTTCTGTAAAACACTGTTTAAAGAACAAAAAGACAAGTCACAGACTTGGAGAAAATATTTGAAAAATACTTATGATAAAGAACCATTATCTGAAATACACAAATAACTGTTGAAATACAACAATCAGAAAATAAACCACCTAACTTGATTTTATTTTTTAAAGATTTTATTCATTTATTTTTAGAGAGGAAGGGAGGGAGAGAAACATCAATGTGTGGTTACCTCTCACGTTTCCCCTACTAGGGACCTGGCCCACAACCCAGGCATATGCCCTGACCGGGAATCGAACTAGTGACTGCTTGCTTTGCAGGCCAGCACTCAATCTACTGAGTTGCACCAGCTAGGGCAAACTACTTAATTATAAAATGAGTAAAATATCTGAATAGGCACCCCACTGAAGAAGACATGCAGATAGCAAATATGCATATGAAAAGGTGTTCAACAACATATGTCATTGAAAAATTGCAAATTAGAAAAACAAGATGCAACTACATACCTTTTAGAATGACTAAGGTTCAAAATACTGGCAACACCAAATGCTGGCTAAGATGTCGAACAACAGACACTCTCATTCATTGCTGATGGAAATGCAAAATGGTGCAGGCACTTTGGAAGACAGTTTGGTGTTTCTTACAAAGCTAAACATACCTTTACCACGTGATCCACTAATGCACTTCTAGATATGTATTCAAATGAATTGAAAACTTACGCCTACAGGACAAACAACAGTGAGCATTTGTCAAAATCCTTAGAACTATGCAGCACAAAGAGTGAATTCTAATAGAAACTTATGGGCCTTAGTTAATAATAATGCATTGAAATTGGTTCATCAGTTCCAACAAATACATCACTTTGGTGCTAATTACAGGGGAAGATGCTATCAATAGGGCGATATGAATGTGAGGGGAAGTTGTGGGCCTTAGGAGAGGGAGTGTACAGGAACTCTGTACTTTCTGCTCGATTTTCTATAAGCCTGAAGCAGCTCTAAAAAAATGAAGTCTGTTCATTAAAAAAATTAAGATAAAAGAATACATCACTGCTACATGACAGGAGAACAGAAGACTCAGAATCAAGCCCCACCCCCTCAATTCCTCTCAAAAGCCATCACTCCATGCAGGCTACTGAACTCATCAAACTTTTTATAGCAAAACAAAGTGAAGTTGACCTTAACTGAGTCCTAGACTTTACTCTTGACAGCCTCGGGGCCTGGACCACATACACAATTACTGCACAAGAAAATCCAGATGAATTCAGCAAGAGAAATCACAGCCACTACATACTAGGAAATATTTAAACTATTTTTGCATTATTTTATTTAATCTTTACAATAATCTTTGACATGTGTTGTAACATAACCCTCTTATAGGGGAAAACTCAGAAAGAGCATGTGATTTTTAAGTTATATAGCAAATTATTGTGAGAGTCAAGTTTCAAACTCTGAGGTATTACATGCTTTGCTCCTTCCACGAAGCCAACTTTTTCCTCAGTTCTGTGAGGATGCCCATTAGTTATAACCTTTAGGGGTTTCGTGTGATACTATACATTGATGCAATGTAATTCAAAATGTTTTCCAGCAAAATATTGACATGTTTTCTCTAAAAATTAACATTCTCACCATAACCGGCCTGTTCAAACATGCCCTACTCCAGTCAGACATAACCTACATCTTGTTATTTGACGGTATGAGCAGCAGCAGCTGTCGTGGGAGCAAGATTTTGTGGTCAAGGTGAAAACAAGTCAAAGGTATTTTTCCCTGGGGAACTGAATGGTAGCATACTTTAAAGAAAAGAGGTGTGTAAAGGAATCAGGTAGTAATATCCAAAAGATAAGCAAAAACACCCCCAGAAATCTAGAGATCTGCCTCCCCCCTCCAAGCCCCCTGAAGCATGAGATGAACAATCCAGGTACAAATAGAAATGGAACAAGTCAAAGACAGAACTCCAACCAGCAGGGAGATGCACAGAGCTGATGTGGGCTTCTGAGCTGCCTCATCCTTAATAGCTTTATATGCTTCCTGAGAAGAACCCACTGACCAGGTAAAACATATGAGACCCCCTGGCTGAAGAGAACACATGAAGAGGAGGTGAGGGCCTGGGATTGTCTTTCCCCTACAACAACAACAGTGATACTTTCAAGATGTAGCTGTGTGCTGAACACTATTCTCAATTATAGTAATATCATCCAGTGGTCAAAGAGACCCAGTGAAAAAGATAGTGTCCCCATTTTACAGATGAGAAAAGTATGTCTCCAAAAGCTTAAACAATGTCCAGATAGTAAGCATGAGCAGGTGCTCAGATGCAAATTCTGCTACTTCCAAAATCGGTGATCTCAGCCACTAAAACACGCAACCTTGCCACTAAAGATTGGGTGGTGATAAACTACAACTCTCTTGTTTTTTAAGTCTCTGTTTCATTTATTTTGACAATATTAATACCCATAGTTAAAATGAGATGAAGCTTGAGATGGTAAAAAGCAAGGCAGTGTTGCACCAGGCTAGTCAAGACTTTATGTGAAACGATAGACACCCCGTTGGCATTGCTAACCCCTCTGGCACTGCCAATACCTCATCTTGCTCCACCTCTGTGCCCCCAGCACCAAGTACCCTGCCTGGAACTTAGTAAGTGTTCAACAGATGTTTGATAAGACACAATAAGGGCATGTTACTGGCACCATAGTTAAGAGAATGAACTCAAAGCCAAACACACTTACGTTCCAATCCTTGTTCCACCTGCCAATTACTCAATGCATGACCCTGGTCAGGTTGTACAACCTCATCGAACATTAATTTCCTTGTCTATAACATGGACCATCATAATCCCTGCCTCGCATCACCAGAATTGTGAAAATGAAATTAGACATTGTCTGCTACATAAAGTTACACATAGCAACTCCTTTCTCATGTTCTATTTTATATAACCTGTTGTTCGAAAGATTAAAAAAACATAATCAAACTTTTCCATTAACTATACTAGAGATGATAATAGGTTCAGTGTTAAAACATACACTTCTATGATTGATATTAACATATCTCTCTTATTTAAGGTATTCCTTTTAGGATGCAGCAGATGATTTTCTCAATGATTATTAAATGAAGTAGCAAAAGCAGCCTTCTTTGCAAATTAAAATTCCTCTCTCACCAACCCGATATCTCTTCATCCCTTGACTTCTGTGCTTCCTGAGCACTTCAAGTTGTGGCCAGCCTATGAAAGTCCCAGCAAACCTGGGCTCTGATTCATCAGTTACACTCCACAGATAGGAGGGCGCCCAGATCAAATCCATTAGGCCAGCAGGGCAGCCATTAATGTTTCAGTGGCAGTAATTAAATCCGGATGGAAAAATAACTACAAATATTTCCCCAAAACTGAACCAGATGTTTTGGCAACAGGATGAAGGCATAAACCTTAAAACCCCCACATGCCATGGACGAAGTCTCTTCAGAGGGAGCCTTCCGTGAGCTGTGGGCTGCATACTGTCTCAGCCTGCCCGTGACGTTCCAAACAGCGAAGCGCGTCAGCCCTTGTGCATAACTGCAGTCCATCCAAGCACACGAAGAAACAATGGGAAGAACTGGCAGTTTTTTGGGTTTTTTTTAATCTTTAATTCTTTTTTTTTTAAAGATTTTTATTTATTTATTTATTTTAGAGAGAGGGGAAGGGAGGGAGACAGAGAGGGAGAGAAACAGCAATGTATGGTTGCCTCTCACATGGCCCCCACTAGGGACCTGACCTGCAACCCAGGCATGTGCCCTGACTGGGAATCGAACCGGGACCCTCTGGTTCCCAGCCCGCGCTCAATCCACTGAGCTACACCAGCCAGGGCTAAGGAACTGTCAGTTTTTTTAAAGCCCCGCTAATAATAAAGCAAAATGATGAACACATTTATATTTCCACGCGTGAGGCCACAATCAATTCACAGTGGTGCTGCAACTTAGTCATGCCTCATATATCATCTTTCTAGGTAGCTTACACGGGGTACTCTTTCCTAATTAATAGGCAGTAAAAATATTAATTATCGCCATAGTCATTTAGTGTTTAATTAACAAACGAAAACTTAAAATGCATTTCCATGGCTGGTCAAAGATGACCTGGGGGACCTCTAGAAAACCAACAACATTTTATACTTTATTTCTATTTTTAGATTGTTGGTTTTTTCCCTCCTAACTTACTTCTCTTAAGACACTCATTCTGGCCTCTCTCTGCTCACAGCATGTCATTTAAATACCTAGACAAGATGTTTTGCAGTGGGGCAGAGCTCACTCTTGTCCTGACCTGTATATCTACCATGAAACCGTCATGATAGACTGTCATGAAATGAGATGAGGAAAGTTATTTGATCCGTGCAGATGTAAATTAAAACGGTGGCTCTGGTTTCTATCAGCAAGGCCAGCAGCGGAGGGTTAAGGATCCCTGGGTCAGCGGGACTGTAACTCAGTGCACCTTGAATACCGTGGAGGCAGGGACAAGAAGCTCACTAGCCATCCCGTCTACACACGACCGTGGAGGGCAGCATAGCAACTCCTGCTACCCTCTCCTCAGGCTGGTGGCTTTCATTCTGTCAAGTCCGTTGCTACCCTGGTACCTATCTCATTAGTGTTAATTTATCTCCAGTGTTAAGGAGGTTAATGCCGCTGTTACTTTTTTCTGCTACTGAGTTTTGCTATGTGTCTGCAGGATGATATTCTGAGTAACCTCATCATCAGAGGAAGGAATCACAGAAAGGACATGCCTGAACAATAAATAACCTTTAAAAATAATGTGTCCTTCAGAGAGAGGAAATAAAGCAATATAATGTTAATTGTGGAGACTATGGAGGAAACATTTTTCATCCATCAAAAGAGACAGCATAATGGGTGCACATTCCTTAAAACACAATATCACATAAAATCCTAATAAAGAACTGAAGCTGTGCTTTTTCCAAGCAGTTCCTATCCATTCAAACTGGAATTCACTAAGAGTTACAGATATTTTCTAATTAGCCTTCAAAAGTCTTCTTGCCTTATTTTCTCTGTCAAACACTCCTTCATAACCCTGAGCCTCCCACGGTGGAAGAGCACAGCTAGGAGATATGTTTTCTTAACTGTCTCGGTACCAATAGGCCTTATATTCCAAAGCAAAGACTTTCCTGAAGGGCTGACCAGCTGAATGACCCTTTTCTCCCCTCTCTGGCCTCCCAGCATACCCTATCCCCAGCTTATGATTTGTTCCATGATTTGTTGATCTGATTGATAACAGCTAACTTTCCAAAATTCCTGTGTATAAAGGTCCATGGAATGATAAACACAATTTAGAATGTTAATTTAAAACCACCATCTAATCTAACTAGAAAGACAGGCTGGGGAACTCTGTGGCTCTGCAATTTGATGATTCTCATTGAAAACACTGTTCTTGAAATTCTTTGGTAGATAATCAGTTCATTATTATGTATTTTTTTCTCTTGTAAAATCCTGTCCCCATAACATTATACTAAATTTAACTCACAGAAAAAATATCTGCTAGTTGGGAATTTTTGCCAACCAAGAGATTCCCAAGTACTACTACAGAGAATGAGTCCGGTAAACTGCAGTGAAATGTAAGTACAAATTTAAAATGACCTCTCAGCCTTTTAATATTCTCTCACTTGAGGAACAATGTCAAGGTGGCTTAAACAAATGCTGAAATGTTTTCATGTAGCCTTATGCCTTAATCCAGCGTGGAGTAAAAGTGGAAGGAACTTCACCCGCTGCAGGTCCAAGCCATTGCTGAGGTCAGATTCAACTCTTTCAGATATCTGTTGTAATAGAAAAAAACAAATATCTTATTCTTGTACCTTTTCACTCTCTCTTGCCTTGAATTACCTTTTGGAAGTGCTTCCACAAAGAAAGTAAAAATTCAGTCACCTCTTGAGTGAACAGTATATAGAAGTTAGAAAGCAACCGTGATGAGCTGAAAGGCTGACACTGGAGTCAGCTGGGTTTACCCACTAGCCAAGTGATTGGCTCCTTTTCACCAGCTTTCCAGAATACAGTTCAAACATCCATACACTTTATAAAAACTATAAAGGATTTCATGTCACCCAAAGATACACATATGTATGTGTAATATTTCCCCTGACCTTTGACAGACAACGCATTGTAATCATCTACTCCTTTATTATCTCCTCCTTATGGACCGTAGTTTCCAGCACTTACAGAAATGCACAGAAGTTGTAATGAAAGAAGAAAAGGCTTGGCCAACGTTCACTCAATATCTACCAGGTACTTAGACTCATGAACTCTTATACAGGTGCATTTATTCCCAGTGAACACAGGAGGACTGTAGGGAACGCACAGCTGCTGGTGCAAATGGAAATGACTGCAAAGCTCATGCTTTTTGTACTGCTCCTCTCTGCCTCCCAGTTTCATGCACCTCATGTTCATGTGCCCCATCCCCAGAAACAATCAGCATTTCCCGGCTAAACATTAGTCCACACATCAACTATTGCATCTATTTCGACATTGGCCGTTAACCTTGAACATCTATAGGAATCTGTTTGGGTTGTGAGTCACTATGTTTTGAAAACCATCTATATGCCCCCAGTATAAGCTAGAGATATGAAGATTCACTTCATCATTCCCATTAGCACTATGGTTTTCATGATATATATTTCTCCTATTGTGCTATATCACATACATAGGCTAGTGGTTGAGTTAACCACTTGATAACCACTTGAGTTCATTTAAGGCCTAGTGATTTGTAAGGCTGACTGCTAAACAAATTTCCAGAATCAGAAAACAGGAAGGGGACAAGGGAGTCTAGGGATGAGCAATAATCTGCCAAAACCTTTGTCACCACTGCCATAGGACAGCTCTGCCACCACTGAACGCAGACTCCGAGGAGCCTACCACTCTGCCGGGCTACACCATCTCCATGCAAGATCATCCACCCCACATCCCAAGTCCTGGGTGAGGCCATCAGACCAGCTGAGCCCAGGTCACTGTCCTTTCTTCCATCTGACCTCCAGGGCAAGGGGACACATTGGATACATTCTGCCATAAAGTAATGACTCAGCCTTCTACCAAGTCATGCAGCAGAGACTCACCAGAACCAGAAAGGGAGTTTTCAGTAAAACAGGAAAAAAAAAAATCTACTACAAATAGTCATGAAAGACTCTCCCCAATGATCTAGTCACCATAAAAATATCCATAGATATTTTATTTGAGAGAGAACATAGAAAGATGAATAAAGTTTTCTATTCCTGAGTCTATAAGTTTGTTTGGTTTCATTTGTTTAAAATATATTAATACTTATTTTCAGACATTTGTTTTTGATCAATATTACAACTCATGACCATGTGACATGACAATCTCTTGGAGTTCAATTTGTACACTTTTTCATTATTGCAACTTGAAAACATAGAACAATTTTGTTCTTTAAAAAAAAAGTAGCACCCAAGAGGGAGCTGTGACCCAATGGAGGTGAAGAAAAGAGTCCTGCTTTTCCCTGTGTTCCGTCTCCCCCTGAACTCTGTACTGGAATTTCCGCGCCAGGCTCATCTCCCTCATTTGTGAACTAGGGCTCATAACACCCCTGCCAGATGTCTCTGAGGGTAAAATGTGGTAGTGCCTAGCAGGTATTAAGCATCAATATTTATTCAAACTAAATGTTTATCTCTGCAGGATTGCATCCAGTTATTATAAACTATTAATCATCACAGTTTCCTCCCATAACTAAATTTTAATCATTAAGGCAACTCTATCGTCAGTGTTTCTAAACTGCTAATTCAGAGTAGGGTTGACTTTATTGAGTTCTAAAACTCAGCCTAATACAGAGAAATCTGATTAAGATAACCCAGATTACTGAGGAGAAGTAGGGAGGGGCCCATAGGAGGAGTTTGCCAAGGTAATGGTGCGCAGTCTTGGACGGGATTGGCTGAGAAGCAAAGGCCTCCAGAGCCAATGGAAATGAAGAGGGCTGGCTCTCTGGCTCGCAGGCTTTTCTTCCTCGAGGATGCCCGGATGATCATGCTGAAGCTGCTTGCATTTCCCAATGGACGAGGGCGGCAGTGAGCAGCAGAACCCCAAGTACCATTCAGTAACAAAACCACAGCTATAATTCACATTTACCTCAGACACACTATTCTCCAACCTTTATATTACTGATAGGGTAAGGCATCCTTTCTGCCCTCTTGGGAGCTTACAATTTAGTTGAGGAGCAAAGAACCAATGCAGACTAAGATACGCTCATACTCACAGTAAGTTAGTTATGCATTTTAGTACACTAACCTACAAGGCTGTTTGAGCTCAAGGATAGAGTGATTATTAGAACCCAGCACAAGCAAGGAAGAGGAAGGTTAAGTTCATAGAAAATGTTTGTTCTTGAGAAAAAAGGTTAAGGGAAGAATTAAATTTGAATAGGAGATGAGAGAGAGAGAAATTTAGGCAAGTAATACAAGATAAGATAAAGCAGGACAGAGTAGGAATATTTTTGTGCATGCTAGAAAAAACTGTTTTCCAATATTTAGAGTTTTTAGTGAATCAGAGAAATCCCTGGATTTCCCGTCTGTAGAGTAAATGCCTCGTTTAGGTCACCTGGCAATTAGGATTGATGTGTCATCTGTTCCTGTGCATTTCTGGTAAACTCCCTTGTCATGAATCTGCATACCGATCCTAACCATCAGACTATTTTTGAATCATATTACTAAACTTCACATAAATTCTCTTTCCCAGTTTCATGAAGGCATGTCTAAAATTGTTTATATTTTTTTTTGTAATTTTTTTTTATTTTTTATTTTTAGAGAGAGGGGAAGGGAGGGAGACAGAGAGGGAGAGAAACAGCAATGTATGGTTGCCTCCCACATGGCCCTCACGGGGACCTGGCCCGCAACCCAGGCATGTGCCCTGACTGGGAATCGAACCGGGAGCGCTTGGTTCCCAGCCCGCGCTCAATCCACTGAGCTACACCAGCCAGGGCTAAAATGGTTTATATTTTTTAAAAAAATTCTCCAAAAATGCTTCTAGAATCCCTGAAGACCTTCTGTACATTGTTCCCGCAGGGCTTTTCTAGGTCTCTGAGCTCCCTCACTCACACAGAGCAGAGAGAGAGTATTCCAAAGGGACACTTGCGTTTACAATATGGGAGGTAGCCCAGGGAGTTCAATTTACATGGCAAGATTCTTAACAAAAAACATTTTGTGAGCCTCTGTTTGAAATGTTGTTTATTTATTGATTTTTATGATGCCAGCTATGGTAATGGTGCTGTCCCTGAAGTACTAGAAGTAGGTAGCTACTTTTCACGGTGATTCAGGCCATTATTGGTGAACTAGGTGTTTATTGTTCTGACCTCATCGGATGACTGCTGATTATTTTTCTCAGTAGGATCATAAATGTTTTCCCTTCTCTTAGTGCCTGTTATTTTCCTCGCTTGGAATGTTTACTTATCTTTGGTCCCAAGATACTTAAAAGTCTACCTTTATCTTCGGTCCCGGTTATAGTCACATTGAAGGGGCTTGGGATACCTGAGGATATGTACTTGCTGAGCAGTAATTCCAAACCTCTCACCATTTCAGCCCTTAGCTCCTGAATTCATTTTACACTATTAATACCTTTCACCTTTAAAAAATTGATTCTGTGGAGTAGTTTTGTTAATATTGCCTTTTTGGGTTAATGATATTACACAACTTCTATTTTAATGGATTTATTCTAGACTTTCTGGGCATTTGCAACCATAGCAAAGGAGAATTTCCAAGACAGCATGAACTTACTCTCCTGGTCATAGAGCAAATGTATATACTTTAGTTGTCAGAGATGTTCTTAGATGAGACTAGAACTCCATCAAGCTCTACTGAGTTAATATTGCTGATGGAGGCTCACAGGCTCAGACAGGTGGCTTTGGTCACTAACATTCCCATTTAATGAACCCTAAGGAACCTGAACTGAAAGACCTGTATTCACAATTCAGTTTGCCCTGGCCATCAATATATGTGGAGCAGTGATGAATGAAGCAAGAAAAGGAAAACAGATGCCAGAGAGAGAAGAAAACAGAACACACACACAAAATGGGTGGCTTTTAATTTAATAAATGCCCTTCTACAGAGTTTTCTGAACTTTTTGTTTGTTTATACTGAGGAGCTACTTTTCTCCCGAGTCAAAGATTGGCCATCCATTCCAGATGAGTGGAAGGAGGAAAAACTTACCTGCTTTGTATTATTTTTTAATCATTTTTTTTACTTAGCCAGCAAACATAAATCGAAGCTTATTATGGTTCAATCAAGGTACATATTAGCCTTCTCAAACTGTAGAAGAAAAATACAAAAAAAAAAGAGAGAAAGAGAAATTGAGTCTGGGGGAGATGAGCAACGAGGTAAAATTTTTGCATGTCAGCTTCCAACTCCTTAAAATGTTGTTAAAATGACACCTTGAGTAGCTAAGGTGTATTATTTATCGATTGCTATATAACAAAATACCCAAAAACTAGTAGTATAAAACAGCAAACATTTTTTATCTCCTAGTCCCTGTGTGTCATAAAACCAGGTATAGTTTAGGTGCATGCTTCTGGCTCCAAGTCTCTCAAGAGGTTGCTGTCAAACTGTTGTCTGTGGATTTGGTCTTGTCTAAGGCTTGACTTGGGGAGGATCTACTATCCAGCTCACTCACATGGTTGCTGGCAATCTTCAGTTTCTTGCTAGCTGGACTGAGGGCCTCAGTTCCTTGTTGTTTGTTGGCCAGAGACCTACCTAGTAAAAGTTGTCTATGGGCCTCTCCATGGACCATATCACAGCATGACATCTGGCTTTCTTCAGAGTGAGCAAGCAAGAATGTTTAAGATGAAGGCCATAGTATTTTTGTAACATAATCTAGAAATTGACAAGCCATAATGTTTGCCATATTTTATTTGTTAGAAGTGAGTCAGTGGGTCCTGCCCACACTTAAGGAATGAGAATTACATGAAGGCTGGAAATGCCAGAAAATGAGAATCACTGGGGAGGCTATCAACCACAGTCACCTATGGGCTTGAAGATGATGAGACCATTTGCTCTACTTGTGTCTTGTCAGTTAAGAGATGCAAAGACTAGAAATCGTTTCTAAAATGACCAATGTAGTAAGGTGTCAATATGTCCTGGTTTTCCCAAGACTGTCATAGCGTCAGCCTATTGTCTTGATGTGCTAGTGAACAGTCCCCCCCTTTAATTTCAAAAATACTCACATTTAAATGACGAATTATCAGAGGTGTTCAATAAAACTTTCTGTGCTATGGAAATGTTCTATATCAGTACTATTCAATATGATAGCTACCAGAAATGTATAGCTATAGGACATCAAAAATATGTCCCAGTTAGATACCGTGCTGTTCAAAGTGGTGATTTGGAGCAGCACATCACTAACTCTCTAGACATCACAAGAAGAACTCTCATCTATAAAGAGAAGTCAAACTTTGATGAAGCTTTGATTTTACCCCCGTCTTCATTTTCTCTTTTGCCATTTCAATTCCTCTTGTCAGAATACTGTCTTCGCCATTACCTCTCTACAAATTTGCTTTTGCTGGGTCACAAATCCCACAGAAGTTTTCAAGCCTCATCTTCCTAAATTTCTGATCATTTTTGACTTTTGAAACATTTTTCTTGTGGAACCTATGATATCAATCTCTATTGATTTTTCCTGCTTCTATGGTTGGTATTCCTCAGTTTTCTTTATCATCTTTTCTTTTTCTTTCTTTTCTCTAAGTTTAGCAATATTGGTGGGTTATGTCAATTACAACTCCAAAATGTACCCCAAATCAACTAAATTCTTTTCATCTCTACTATATTCAGCATAATCGAAGCCACCATCATCTTATTCATCATTATAGTCTCATAATTAGCATGGTGGCTTCTGCTGTTGCTTTTCTCCATTCCACAGACACTGGTGTTTGTAAAATACAAGTTAAATCACTTCATCCACTTCTTGAAACCACTCAAAATGGCCTACAAACTGCACACGATCTGGCTCCAGGCTTCCTAGAGCTTTATCTCATGCCATTCCATCTGACCTCCAGCCCAAGGGGATTGGAGGTCACCCCTTTTCCATTACCCCAAACAAATTCATGTCTTTACCATGATCTCAAAACCTCCAAGTCTTTTCTTTTATATTTATTATAACTCATTGAGTTTAATCACTTAGTGTGTGAACTTCTTCTCTGGACTATGAGACCTGCCAGTAAATGATTTGGCTGTTATGTTCTACATTATACAAAATGTCAAGCGCAGTGCTTGGCGCATACTAGGTGTTTAATAAATACTTGTCAATTGAATAAATTTCCTTTCATAATACAGTGCACCCTTTGGCATTTGTCTCAGCAACTATTTAAGATTCCTCTGAGGACAGTTTACTGTTGAATGCTTTTTGATGATTCATTGGTGTGCTGTAGTCAAGCGCTTTCGAATCTATTCTTAACTTTTTGGAGGTTCTCGTGTTTGGAGAGTTGACGAAAGGTCTCTGGCATCTGGGAGGATGAAAAGAAAAACAGAGCCAAGGAATGTAACTCCGTCACAGTCTACCTGTGCCAGTGGTTTTATCCCTTTACGATCATGCTCCTAGCTGCAAGAGAACCCCTATGCAGCTGATACGAATAATATTCTGGGTACCTGTTGAGTTCTTAACTCAGCCTTCAAATCCATGTCTCTTGCTTCATCCCTGGCCATATCACTCCAGGCAAGACTTCTGCCCTTGCTTTTTAGGGCTCCCTGAAGAAGTTTGACTGATTCACTTAGATATAGACCTTGATCTTTATATTTCATATATGGCAGGTTTTAACCTAATAAAGGATACACAGGCTCTTTGGGCATATCTCCTAGATCTTCTTCCTTTCTGCTTCTCTCTCCACCCTTTCCTGCCCTCTTCCCAACACATCCGTAGTGTGTTGACTTTTCAGGCAGCCTTGATTTTCCTGCTATGGCCAAGTCCTGCCTTCCCCTGCCCAACATCAAAAGGTGACTTAAGCAATGTTTACGAATTCCTCCTCACTTATCTGAGGTTTTTGGTTTCATTGCCCCCCCCCCCCCAGTTAATCTTGCTGTAAAAAATGAGCAATAACCCATCCTTAAAATTTAGGAGATTGAATGATTTTCAGCCCTTTAAGAATATTCAGCCCTGGCTGGTGTGGCTCAGTGGACTGAGTGCTGGACTGTGAAGCAAGGGGTCCCTGAAATGATTCCTGGTCAGGGCACATGCCTGGGTTGTGGGCCAGGTCCCCAGTGGAGGGCCTCTGGGTGGCAACCACACACTGATGTTTCTCTCTCTCTTTCTCCCTCCCTTCCCCTCTCTCTAAAAATAAGTAAATAAAATCATTTAAAATATAATTTTAAAAAAATTCAGCCTTGCTATGATATATCATCCTCTTCAGAAACATTTATTGCCTTCATTCTCTTTTCTTTCTAGCTGCACCTCATATTTCTATTATTATTATTATTATTGTTGTTGTTGTTATTGATGATTGCTAGATATTATTTCCCTATTGACTGATTTATATGCCACCTGGTTACTTGTTATACCAAAGAACTTAAGATTACTTATGAGAATACCGAAAATATGGCAATAGGAGATAAATTTAAAATAAGTGGGAAAAAAGTCTGGAAAACAAGGGTATAGATATAAGATGGGTTTTGGAATAAAGTGAATGCAGATCTTCATACCATAAAGACCCACACAACTGTTCTGGGCAGATGTTTTGGCTCACCAGTTCCTAGCTACCAGTCCCAAAGGGTAAACCAGTCAGTTTAACAACTTACAGGGTTTTAAGAGAAAAAAACAAGAACGTCACTGAGCAGAAGCAATTCTTTGAGATATTTAGATCAGACAAAAATTTCCCCCATGGCGGCAATGAAGAGTCGAGTGCCACGCAGTCAACCACATCTTCATAGCGCGCGTACAGGGAGTGTGCCGAAGCGTCCTGCGTATTTTAACAGTGGTCCTCATTGGACGCCCATGCCATCTTCCCTAAGGACAATAGAGCATAAACATCTTGACAGGCTCCCAGTATGAATGATGTGGTGCAGACGCACTGATCCCTGATGATCTGACTTGATCCAGAGATAAATATAAAGATCTGGAAGAACAGATGCGATGCATGACTTCCAAGAAATTTTCCCTGGAGATTGCTTCTCTCAGCTGAGTTTTGATTTAAAATTGGGTGTCAGCCACTACCAGCAGAGCAACCAGCCACTGGTCGGTCAGGCACTGTATGTAGCAGTATCTAGGATCCCAAAATCAATCCACAGGATGGGTATTATTATTCACATTATGTTAATGAGGGAGCCAGGGCTCTGAGAAGTTAAATAACAGGTCCAAATCCACCATAGCTAGAAAGTAAGGGGACAGGGATTTAAAACCCAAGCCTTAGTTCCAAACTCATACTCATTTTATTTAATTATGAAAACTTTTCAACACTGAGAAAGACAGAGATTAATGCAACAAAGAGCCGCATATCCGTCACCCACATTTGACAGAGGTTGACATTTCCACTTGCTCTAGTCAGTACACCAAGTTGCCTTATCCTAGTGCCTTTTTGTGTCTAAGAGATGGAAACAGATTAACAAAAGTTGGAATATGGCGTTTCTTCCAACTGTACCAGCAGAGAAATTGTCTGGCTGCCTTCTTTTATAAATTTCTAATTGTCCCAAATGGCTTGGGTTACATTATTTAAAACACATCATGCCTTTTCTCCCCCTTGGCTTGCATACAGGCACAACTGGGGACTAAAACCTTAATGCTGCCCCACAGAAGAAAAGGCTCAGCTGTTGGTTCATCTGCCAACTTCTAATGACGGTCAGGGCCAGTGCCCCACCTCCGCTCCCAAAGAATCTCTTATAACTTGAAGCAGTGTATGGTTAGCCAACATTTTTTTTCTTCAAGTTAGCTGAACATAAGATGTGTGGGCAGAATATCTATTTTATGGATGCCACTTTCCAGGGAAGCAAATTCATTCATCAATGGTGAAATTTTCAATTTAACAAGTTAAAGTGGATTCAAGATCTTATAATCATGGGTGTGTTGATTTAAAATGCATTTGTCATTTTCTTTCACATCTTATTTAGTGTGGACTCTGAGCAGCCACAAAAGTAAAAGAATATTTCTAACCCAATAATGGCCTAAATATTAAGGATAAGAACGAAAAAAGTTTTAGTTGCTCAACCTCTTCCCTCACCCATAATGAATACTACAATGAAGGGCAATTGCAAATACTGACAAAAATATATAGACAGAAATTCTCTTCAAGTAATTGGCATGAAACTGGACAAGGTGACATATTGATTTGTTTCAACATTTAAATCTTGAAATGGTGTAGCTTAACTCTCACAACTTTCATTTCGACTATTATGTCTAAAGAACATACATAAATTAAAGAACATGTGGTGCATACAATGAATATTCGAGTTGGCAGTCCTGAGTTCCAAATTCTCCACTATTGGCAGCCAGAAACTAACAAGAAATATCAACAACAATCCCCAGATAAGTCAACAAGCTTATCAACGTGGCATGCACCAACCAGTCTCAACACATATTTGAAATCCTTCCTTTTCCTCAGGCAAACTTTAAAGATTTGCACTCAGCTCAAATTTCTAAAAGATTTTTTACAGCTCTCCCACAGTTTGCTTGTATGACCTTAAATAATCTTCTCTTAGAACCTTTTTTTCTTCCCAGGCAGGCAGTAAATGCTCAGACTTTGCACCTAGGAATGGTACGCAGTGGCAGCCAGACAGCACGTCTGTGTCTAAGAAACCACAGATGTAAAACAATTATAGGAATCATGTGAACACAGAGAAATCCACAATTCTTTTGTAATTGTGTGTTTCCTGGAGATATCAATGCGGACTCATACATATTTGCAATTAGGAAGTCCTTAGTGATTTTAATGCTTGATTTTCCTTCATGTTTTAAGAGTTGCACACTAAGGGCAGAGAGTTTAAGTGGTTTGCCCCAAATCACATGGCATTTCCATGGTCGTTCGAGCTTAAAACGAGCGCCTGAGTCTTGCCGTCGTTCCGCAGAGCCTGCCTTGGGTATCCGAATTTCCCAGGCAAGGTTTCTTTGTGTTTTATTTTTCTTCCTTCCACCCCCTTTTTTAAATTTTCTGCTAGGAGACCAAGATTTGGCTCTGGTTTAACTCAAATCATAATGATTATTTTGTAGTTGTTCAAAAGGAATGTCTGTTTTTTTGAACAGTTGGGTTTATGCCTCCAGTCTCCCAGAAACACCCACTGCCCTTCTCTCTCCCGTTGACCCAATAAGGATAGTCAAACCAGGCCACATGGTTTTAACACCTTATCCCCCAAATACACATAAACAAACACATACAGACACAAACACCCACACTGGGGCAACAAAACCAATCACGGGAAAACAATCCAATAAAAGATACAAAGAGGTTTTTCTTATTTTTGTTTTTGCTTTTTACAAGACCATTAAAAATCTTATTTCATCACCAATTTCACACTGCTGAACTCTCGTTGGTCCTAGACTAACACCATCCTGTTACTATTTCCTAGTGCCCCAGCTCCAACTGGACATCGGATATGGAGCAGGAATCTGCCCATTAAGGACACTCTGCCTGTAATCAAATACTAAGACAATATTATCTCAGAGTGTACATAGGGTATCACTTTCTTGCTCTTCTTAAGTATTCATAGCTAAATGATTTATGGGCACACAAATGGATATAATGTCCCATAATATATAACAGGACTAATATTTAATGTGTTTCTTTTTTACCTTGTTTGAATAAAATCCCCCAAAATACTTTTAGCAAATGATCATTAATTATGTGCATTGTCAAATGTGTTAGGGTTCTAATAAGCGGGACTCAGGATTTACAGCCCCCTGCTGTCTGCCAGTGCCCATAAATTCAATGTGGGTGATGGTACTTGATAAAATGGCCCCATCACCGGAACAGAAGCCTCAAATGGTTCGCTTTTGGATACACTCTGGATTTTTTTCCAATGCCTGTAACACAAGCAGAACATATCCTTTCCAGAATGTTATTCTAAGAAAGCTACCGGAATATCTGAGATTGTTTTTTTTAATAAGACTCTATGATCCACGAGGGCTATGTTTGGCCTTCAGCCGGTGAATTTTATCAACTGCATCTTTTGGATAGATGGACTACCAGGGACAGAGATGAAAACCTCAGTGGCTTCTTGGGGAATATTTGTCAGCAAATATATTTTCAAAAAAATAAAGGTTTTAAGGGAAAAATGTTTAAATAGAGTTGTGACTTCGTAGTGAATTTACTTAATCTTCAGTGTCTCTGCAAATCCATTATGCACTTGGGATGTCAGAGGGTCTACAAATTACCAAGTTGTTTGAAGTTTGCTGCTTTCTGAAGTGGCTTTGGTCATTTATTTTCGTAGAAATGTTATTTCTTCAACTTACAAGGTATGCAATAGCAAGGTCTTTAGAGACAGCTGTCTGAATAGAAAATGATTATTCATGTTTCTAAAGAAAGATGACTTGTTCTTTACATGAAGTCCTCCAAGGAGCATTTAGCATTTTAAGAACATGAAAAGAAAACTTCAGTTTTCGAAGTCTGGAAGAAGTGTCTATGCAAAGGAGAGAAATGCAGAGACAATGAATAAGAAGATGAGCTGCTTTGACCTAAGATAAGGAAGAAAAATTCAGCGTATTTAGTCTTGGATTCCTTTTTGTTGTTGTTGTTTGAAAATCTCCAAATACTTTAGACCAAAAAAAGAGTAAGGTAAGATTGGTATGATTTTCTTTGTTATTTGAGTGCTAGATTGGTGATTGTAGAAATGTTTGGACCTCAGCCTGACCTAGATTAGTGATTGAAGATAGCAAAGGAGATACTAGGGTAAGTGATGAGTCATATCAAGACTTTTTTCTTTCTTGAAAATCTGTCCTAAAGAAGATTAAATATCAAACTAAGAACAAGAACAATTCACACACTCCTCTGTCCCTTATGTGTTGGAAAACTGTGTAGCGGACTGGAGTGTGTGATCACTGCCACTAGAGCTTCCATCTAAAAGATATACTTCTAGTCAACCTCCAGCCCAAACTAACATGAAAAGCAACAACACAGCAAAAGAGGCAAACGCATGAGAGGCAGACAAAAATTAAAATGCCACCTGTCGAAAAAGTGTAAAGAAAACGAATGGGTCCAAACGTAACAGTGGTCAGTTGAGAAAACATGCCCATTGGGTACAGAGCACAGGTTCCTTGATTCTCCTGCCAGTGCTCTCTCCATTGTTCAAGTCTAAACCTTGGTAGAGGGTCATGGCAGCGCAAACCACAAAGTACCTTGACCCTTGAGTCAAGACGGCCAAACTCTGCCTAGGACCCAGTCTTCCAGCTTCTCTTTCCTGCATAACAGGCCTTTTCTGGTTTCATTCAGGTTTGGTTTTATACACTGGTATTGACTTCATCCTGAAAGAAGAGACGCGTGTCCCTGAAACTGTGGGAGCTCATCTAACCCACAAAATATCGTTTATGCATATTTGCTTCAAAGTCACGGGAACCCTTGTTAGCGTGACAAAGAAGGGCTACTCCACTCACCCCAGAAAAGCAGCCTGCTCTGGTTTCCAGGACAAGCAGCCTCTTTCTTCCAGCGGGCAGGGCTACATTACCATCTCTTTCCCTCATCTTCAGGTCACCTGTCATTACCTCTCTCTCCCTTTCTTTTTTCTCACTAGGGATCAAAATAAGGAATTTCCTGGTTCCTTGAAATCCCATCTATTGTTCAGGCTTCTATGTGACCATTCAGGACAGCTCCTGGATCTTTAAAGAAACCTGCTTTTGAGTCTGCTGCTGCTAATCTGTCTGCATCATTGTCTTAATATCTTGCTTGGTTTTACAGGGATTGTTGTGTTAAAGTTACTTAGTACAGTAAATCTTAAGGCACTGCCACCATTGTTTCTCCAAAAGCATTTTGTTTCTGAGCTCTTTGATGGGAAAAGTTATTTATTTGGGTTTGAGGCTGTACTTTGAGAATGGGAAGAGAGGTTACGAGGGTCAGATGTCCCCATTAAGGAAGGAATTGGAACCTTAAACAGAGGAGGATTTATTATTTTCTGAGTGATTCACCCTTCAGGAAGAAATTATTTGCCTCTCCCGAGCAGAGAGAAATAGTTTCACAATGTTCACAATTGAATCTAATGTAGAGAAATAAGAATAAAGATAGGCATCTCTGAATTTAGACATCCAAAGTAGATTTTTCTTATGATTCATACATTAATGGTCCAAAGGTGTATTGGGGCATGGGATGGGTCGTGGAGAGCATAAATAACTTCTGTAGGAAAATAGAGTGCAACTGTTTGGGAAAGTAAGAAGTGTGCTTTGAATCAGGGTTTTATCTACCTACCCAAGAAGCGAAGAACCTTTCTGGTGTAAATTGTTCAAATAGCGGTATCTGCCTGCAAAGCTTTCCCATATTCATTTGTTTAGAAGACTAATATCAGAATGGTAATTCAAGCCCTAGCCTATGCATCCCTAAAGTAGGGACTCCCTAACAAAAGCATTTTGATATTTCGGCAAGTAGTCACATCTGGCAATTTCATTAACCCGCAAGTTTTTCATCTAGAAATGGATCCAGATGTTTCAAGAGAATTTGTATTGGATCTGAAAGAATCTGGATTTGGCAAAGTGCTGTTTTGTAGGCTGATATCAGACCCTTTAGCTCCATCTACATGAAAGGGTCCAGATTTGTTTCTGTGTGATTTAAACCCATCGGAAAGACAAAATGCTTTTGCAATGCCTTTGCATTCTGATGGGTCTGGAGACTGTTGTTCTACTGGGTCCTACAGACCACCCATAAAAAGGGGAAAAAAATGACCATCCCTAGAGTTTAATGAAGAGTGTGAACTTTTAGTATTTTATTAGGTACTATGTCCTTGCAAAAATTGGCTATTCCCCATTGAACTAAATTAAAACAAACTTAACGAATCAGGAAGACCCAAGAAAGCGATCTAGCCCATCTCCCTACTCACCTTGGAAACATGTTGCATTTACAACTCTAACCATAAAATAGCCCACATTTTTAAAACCCCCTAGAGAACAGATTCTGTAATTATTATTGTTCGTTAGTTTAATCAAGTGTCTACAAACCCTCAATGAAAAGAAAATTGGGTTCATTTGGATTTACTGGGTATTAACAACCCACCCTCCCTATGCTATGGTTTCTGGGGTATTAGGAAAAGCAAGAAATGCAGTTTTATTGCTCACGCTCCATCTCTCCTGACCTTCAGGGCAATCTGGTCCTACAGCTCAAGTTGTATAGTTACAGCAGCTGCCACTGGGCAATCTAATCCCATTGCTAACCTAACTCTCTTACTAATTTTGATGGTTTAAGGCTCTGGATTCAAGTCACACTCTTCCATCTACAAGTGATGGGACTTTTGGCAAATCATGAAATCTATCATTCAGTTTCTTTATCTGGAAAATGGTGATTATAATAACACATACACAAAGGATTGTTTTAGGAAGAAAATGAGATTATTCGTGTAAAGTACTTACTATGGTAAGCGATTAAAACTGGTTAGCTATAATTAAAAGTGTCTTTAAAATAACCATTGTTAATGCTTTCTGCATTTCTCCTTTTACCTCCCACTTCTGGTACTTATCACTCAGACAATTAGAGGTGACCACAAAACCAAGGTTCCTTGCATAAAACCCATTAAAACCCACTTCAGAGCAAGTGACTTAGTCCCACAGCTAAGTCATGGGAACCTGGACATGACCTTGTACCTAACCACTTGTGGTTAACGTTTTATATCATATATTTCTCTTGGTTCTCAAAACAATTTTATGCTATATAAAGAACCAATATGATTATTTCTATATAACCAATAAAGCAAATGAAGCTCCTAAGAAGTCAGCAACTTATCCAAGGCCACACAAAATGGAGTCTTCCACACTGATTTCACATGTCCAAGCCCAAAGCTGTTTCTATCACATCATGCTGCCTAGAAATTATATCTGAAAGTCCTGGTCCTCATGCTAACTTGAAGCTCCGGCAAACTTCAGGGAAAGAGGATACAGAGGGGCGTGAGTGTGAGGAGCAGGTGGCTCCCCATGTTTTGGTGTTCTTCATGTCTTACTCCCTTCCCCCAAAAGTAAAATATGTTCTTCTAGTTTAACTTCAGCACATGTCAAAAGAAAGCTTCCAATTTCTTGAACTTACATCCTTTGGAAAATACAGCCTAATAGTAGTAATTTCCAAGTTTGAGTATGAATAAGAATCACTTTGGGAAATTGGATTCCCTGGGTCAAGGACTGGGGCCCAGGTATGTGAATCTTTAATTAAGACTCCAGAACATGTTGATGGATACACTTGCATTCTCCCACTGGAACAGGGACTGCTCAAGTCCTGGGACACTGTAAATTTTCTACTTGTAGTTTCTCCTGGTGATAGCTGCACTGTAATTTTCTTCTACTGATTCTGAAGCCCACTTGGGATATTACCTTCTCATGTCAAATTTGCTGACCATGTAATATGTGTAGGCGTCAAGCATCTATGCTATGTAGATAACTTTCTTGCAATATAGTAAGTCTGGTATTGTCATAAAAGAAAACTAGACTAGCTTGATAAGATTTAAGCAGCTACCAGTTACTTCTTAGGGAACATTGAATAGGTCCTAAATTATTGTTATTGATAATGAGGAGCTTCATTTTATTTCTAAGATATATTATTCTGATAATATGGTGAAGAAGACAGTAACAGACTTTGCTCCTGAACAGATTTATAGAATTAGAGAGAAAATCAATTCAATTCATGTCCAGAACCCTTAGTGTTTCAAATGTGTGTAGTAGTAGCCTGGACCGTTGTGCCTATCTTTGTTGAGTTGACTCTCGTGACTTTTTCTTTGAGTTTGTCCCATAGTGACACACGTCCTCAGAGGTCTTCTGCACAAGCTGAAGTCTGATTGAAAATACAAGTCCCTGCAAGTCTGTGTGGATGTGCGGATGTCTATCGTGGGTGTGTATTTGTGTTCATGTGTACTAATATACTGTAAAGCAAGCATATGTAGGTCATTAAAATATTAGCACAAAATATATCTGGGAAAGTTTTTTGAGACTACTTCCTATAAGAAATATGAGAAATGTGGATAAATGTCTGTATAATATACACACAATTACATATATATGTGTTGCATACATATATAGTACATATACGCATATATGCATGTGTATGCACACACACATGATGATAATCAGGTAAATGTTAACTAGCTCTTTGGGGGCTAAAGCACTGGTATGTAATGTTTGCCAATTTCCTTGGTGTAAATACTCCCACAGTGGCTGATTTAAAGCCACCAGCATGACTGAAAACAAAATCCACTTTCCGGAGCTGGCAGGGTCTAACACACCACCAGTATATACCTCTCTGTTTCTTTTTGTCAAAGAGGAAGATTTAACTAGCTGCCTTTGAAGGTGTTTCAACATTTAACATTATGCCTTTTCTATTTAAATATATACCCTGTAATTAATTACTATAGCTTGAGCAGGAAAGTAGGTGGTCCACAGTACCTTTAATCCTACTGAAAATAAAAAGATTATCAAAGCAGAGATTTAAAGGCCACCACACACATTTAGGGTTTTGAAATCCACTGCTTCTCCCAGGGTTTTTAATCCTATGTGTTGGCAGAAATGGACTTTCAACTGGTCTATTTATCATTATAATCATATCTCCCCATCAGATCTGCATATTTTTACGTATTTTTTCAAAGTGATTCCCTTTGTTTCAGATGATAAAATAAGAAATTTTATTCCCTTCCCAACCAAAAAGAAAAGGGGGACAAAAGTTAATTGTGTCTGAAATGAGGTGTAACTGTGGCCCTATTAAAGAGGTGTAGTTGTAGGCTATTGATCAGAGCTCACAGGAAAAGCTTGTCATGTAAAGTCAAGAGGTTAATGTAATTACAAGAATGGGCAGCAGGATCAGCTGTAGCCCAGAAGTGGCGAATAACTAAAAGCTGCTTTAGAGACACATAATGTTGTCAAAGCATAAATAATTCATCCTAGCGTTCGAGAAGAAGTTACTCCTCTGTTTCAGCATATTATTCAGCCATTAAAATGTTGCCTTCTAAAGACTTTTCATGTAGTCGTCATGTTTTCAGTTCTAAGTCATTCAGAGGCATGCCACCTTCATTAAGCCTTGTATTGTGTAGTTTTCAAAGTATTAGAGGGGATGTGGATCCACAATTTGTTTAATAACTGCAGTAGAGTTCAGATAAGAGGGAAGAAGCTGGGAGGATTTGTGTTACATCCAGTAGTTAAATAGGGGTGAAGATTAAGCAACATGGGGTGGAATTCTTAGTTCTTGAGCTGGGCCAAGTTCCATTCACTCCGTTTTCTTTGCTGCCTCTAAATCCTTGCAGAGCCAATCCCTGAAATATTTATCTAGTGCCAAAGAAGTAGAAGAGAAACAGCAATGGGTCCCACACCTTTCTTGTAAGTATTCTCACATAAACTGCTCACTAGCTCTATTAAAAATACTTTGACAATGCCAAGAGTTTGGAATTGAATCTGGTTTTCTTGTTGTTGTTTTTCAATCTGTGCATTTAGAAACAAAGTTTTGCACAGCTATGGCAAAATGATAGCTGCAGGCCCCTCAGAATCAATAGCTAAGTACTATCTCTATGGTGATTACAATGGTTATTTCTATTGTGTTGTGTTCAGCATGTAAAAGACAGTACATACAACAACTAATATAAGAAAGAGTATAATTATGAAATCATAGAATCAAAAGTGACCTTAGAGGAACAAATGCAGTCTCACCCCCAAGTCCATTATCTGCCCTTCTCTGCCCTGCCTTGTGTCTGAGGATGGTGAGCCCAGATTTTGATCCTCTGACTTCCTTTGGGGATCAGCCAATAACAGACCCCAGCAGACACTGAGGGCAGCAGGAGAGAAGTGAGAATAGTTTATCCCTGCTCCCTCCCTGCTAGGGTGTAGTTCTGGCAGTGGCTGTGGCCTCTACGGCTTCTTTGAATGATCCTTTGTTCACATTCCGGCTTTGGTAGCACTTGCTTCTGGAGACCTATAAGATCTCCCCACCGTTTCATGTCTCTGAGTGCTTCAGCATCCTTGGCGGGCTCTTTCCCAATTGTCCCTTTAGTAAAAGTCTTCAAAAATCCCAGCTCAATGTGCTAGATGATTTTTTCAAATATCTCAGCTGATACATACAGCTAGGTAAGGAGAAGATAAACAAGTCCTCCTGAGTGAGGTCTCCAGAAGAAACTCCTTCTCTTTAATTCCTCAGTCATCATAACAGTTAGTAAAACCCTGACGAAAAAGTCTTACAGAACATCATGTCCAAACAAGACTTGAGTCAGACACTCACAGGAGAGTGGTGTGTTTCTGATACTCTAGGTCGTACCATCCACACATTGGTTATCCTCTGACAATTCTGAGAGGTAGAGGGGAAGCTAACGTCAGAGCAGCTCCCTCCCCACCCGTGTGAGAACTGGGGTATGCCTCTGCTTAAATGTCAAGAAGCCTAATCTCAGCTCTGGGAGAGACAACTGCTTAGTCCCTCTTGGGGTGAACACCACTAATGACGGGCAACTCATTTTCTATGACTCATTGTATGCATTGAATATTATATATTTCAATCATTAAAAGACTTTTCTGCTTTTAAATTAAAACTCCATTCCTCCAGATTATTTCTGTTTTATATTTTGCAATGAAATAACAGCATCTTCATTATGAAGAAGGCACATAAAGCATTTATTCAACACGTCTGAGACACTCCAGTACATGGAGCTTCCCAGGATGGATGCCCTGGGCAGTACGCACCAGAGCAATGCCGAGGCTCCCCTCAAGCTCTGCTGGTGACTCTGCACAGCTCCAGCAAATTCCAATTTAGCATTAGCACCTAGAAGTCATCCTTGATTTCACTTTCTCCTCACCTCTATGTCAAGTCTATTAGCCTGTAGTATCATTTTCATCTGAAAAATGTACCCTAAATCTATGTTTTTATCATCCTTAATATCTGGCGCAACCTACCATCATCTCTCACTTGGATTAATACTAATGTAATAACTTCTCTGCTTCCACCCTTTCCTCCCAATAATCCCCTTTGAACACAGAGCAGGTGGTGTGATGTTTCTAAAATGTAGATCAGATTACATCATTTCTCCCCATTAAACCTTCCAGCGGGTCCCTTAATCGACAGGGTGCCTATGGAAACTTGCAGTTTCCTGTTCTTGCTCCCCTCACTTGTGGTACACCACCCTTGCTGGCCTTCATTTGAAGCCTCCAGCAAAGCTTCCCCCCTTGTGGTTTTCATGTTCTTCCACCCAGAACAATCAGCCCCCAATTTTTACTTGGCTGCTGATGTCCTACCATTCAAACTTCAATTCACACGCCACCCCCTTAGGGGTACCTTTGTGACCACATACTAAATACAAAATGAAAGGAGGGGGTGGCAAGAACAAAAAGATCTGAAATCCAAGGACTTTCCAGGATGAGCAAATTCTCCTCCAACAGGTACCAGAGAGGTCCTGTAAGAGGGCCACCTCTTCCCCACCCCCACCTCCTCTGAAAACCTCAAAATCGAAAGATTGCTGCACAATATTAGGATTGTCCAAACCTTGCCCTCTACTCACACAAACTTTATCTTAGCGGTGAATGCAGAAACTTTGAAGGAGCAAACCCCTGAATCAGAAATCACTAAGGCACGGTTTATTAGATCTTGAACAAATTAGGTAACCTAGCTGAAGCTCACTGTCCTCTGAAAATAAGGAAGGCGCTACTGCTCGCCTACCCCTGTACAAGGCTGAAGGGAGTCAGGTGACCCCATGTGTCTGTAAGTACCTTGTGACACGTCAGTACACAAGTGCTCAACACTGCAGCCATTATTGTTGTGGGAGAGATAGAAAGGTGACTGACAAAAACATGTGGTAGAACTCCTATACCAAGTGCTAAAGGACGTACAAAGAACATTCCCCAAGTGCTGAACATTTAGAAAGAAAACTAGGAAAAGAACATGGCTTTAAGGAGGGGTAAGAGCTAGGAGAGCTTGGTCTAGAAAGTTCCCATTGGGCAGATGAGACTTTAACAAAAACCTAAAGAAGGAGAGGGTCATCCTTTAGCATACAGAAACAAGAAGTAATTATTGGAGATAAAAAATCACTGCCCAGAGGTCAGCAATTTCTTTTTCAGAAAGTGGAGCAAAGGCAGGCGTAGGGAAATGCCAGGGCAGGTTTGTCTGACAGGAGGACAAAAGCCTAGGATGTAGCAAATGATGAGATGAATTAACCTAGAGAGTAACCCAATGTGGGAGGGCTTAAAACTCCACTCCCCACTAGAGGATTGCATCCAGGTCAGGAGACAGGCAAGGGCATGATTAAAGAATAACCAGGAACACTGAGAATGATAACACCTTCTGCAGCAAGAGAAGAAGCATCCCTGGATTAAGGAGCCAGGGAGACCCCCCACTGTACTTTGTCAAGTCAGGGCACATCTGGATAACTGGGTTTTGTCTGGAGTGCTACATTTTTCCACAGACATCGACTTGAAAGCACTCTGAGAAGGATTATCAGAGTACAGAGGTGAATGAAGAGCTTACCATGCAAGGAAGAATGGAAAAGTCTGTTATTATGGAACCCAGAAATGTCAAAGAATGTGATAGAACTTTCTTTTCTTCTTGGGTTTATCTCAGCTGATTGCAAAAAAATTTTTAAAAATGCAAGACTTAGAGATTTCACATGATTGAGAAGTCAAGAAGGTGTTGAGAGAAGTCCACATAACCTGAAAGCCCAAGGGCTTGGATTTAATTCACCTTTGCCCCAGTTGGTGAATATATTACTTACTTTCCAACTTCTGAATTAATTCATGTATTTTTAAAAATCCGGTTAAACGAGAATATCGAAGAACAATAACTTACTTAGATAGTTAAGTCTACTGATTACTTAAGTTACCAGAAATATTGACTAATTTGCCTGGTCCTCATTTAAGCTTACCTAAGAAGAATGCAAATAAGAGCAGAGGGAATGGGAGGAGTTCTTCAATAATAAAAATTGGGCAAAATCAATACTTCACAGTGTAGTGGAACCCAGATACCCAAGAGATTATTTCAGAGACACAGATTAGAAAAACTCACGGAAGTGTGGCTTAGAGGGGGATTAGGTAGGAAGCCAGGAGGAAGAAGATGCTTTCAAATTATGTTCAACAGAATCTTTGTGTTATGGACTAAATGTTGAAAAAATGTATGTTCAACTAAATGTTATCCAAATGTTCAACAAATGTATAGGTTGAAGCCCTAATTTGATGGCAATTGGAGATGGGGCCTTTAGGAAGTCATTATAATTCAATGAGCTCGTGAGGGTAGGATTGGTGTTGTAGAAAAGAGGAAGAAGGACCAGAGAACTCTCTTTCTCCCTCCCCTTCTCTCCCTCTGTCTCTCAATCCGTCATGTGAAGACAGAGCAAGAAATCGGCCATCGACAAGCCACGAGGAGAGCAGTCACCAAAAAAACCAACCTGGCCGACACTGTGATCTCAGACTTCCAGCCCCCAGAACTCTGAGAAATAGACTGTTGTCTGAGCTGCCTGAACTGACTAAGACATCCAGTGTTTCTGAATGCTGAATGCTATTACTTCTCAGGGAACAAAAAAGAGTTCTATGGTAAAAATTAATTTGGGAAATGGTGGGTTTAACAAAATAAAAGAGCTTTCTTTACTACAGACTTCTCAGCACCTTTAATGTGTTCAAGGGTCTGGTGACTCAATAAGGACATTGTACAAAGCTGTTTCTTTCTTTTTTTTTTTAACCACAGAGGTGACCTTCTTCCTCACAGCACCCACCGCCCTCCCCCCTGCAAGCATTTCAGGGGGAGGGGTGTTTATCAAACACTACAGAACCCCTGGAGAGCTCTGCCCCTGAGTTGGATGGTCCCAGTAGAGTCGATAAGCGTGCTCAATCCATCCTGTGGGAATAGAGCAAGAATCTCTACATCTATCATTAAACACTAATTAAGCACCTACTATTTGTTAAATGCTGGAGTGTATACAGAGGCTAAAACTCATGGTGCCTATTCCCAGAAGTTTTCCAGGTACTAAGAAAATAAAACATGCACATGAAAAGGTAACCATATAAGCCTCTCTTATTAAGTGCCAAAACCAGCGGACCGGTGCGGACTGAGAGTATCCAGGGGCCTGGAAAGCTGGCAGACAGCACAGGCTTCTCAAAGGGGTACTTCACAGCCATCTTTGGAAAAATTAGCAGGATCAGACTGTGTATAGGAAGATGCAGGCATTTCAGACGAGAGAATACCGCAATCAACAGGGCAGGTGAACACCAAAAGTGAGGGAACACTGAAGACATCGGCCTGGAGCTGCGAGTTCTGGAACAGTTGTGGATAGTGCTGGAAAACTGGAGGTGGAGCTGAGTTAAAAGAGACTTCAGTACCAAATGTAAGACATTTAAGCCCCACCACACAGACAGTGGTGAGACGTTCAAATTTTAGGGCAAATCTGTGATATGATCAGAGCATTCATGTCACCTTCAACTTCACAGAAACAGACCGAAAGTGTCAACTACTCATTTCCAGTCAAATAACTTTAATTTCTGAAGGAAAGCTTTTACCCATTGGCAGAAGGAAATCAGGGGGAGGGAAGAAGGGAGAGTTTCTGTTTTCTCTCCTCTTCTGGCAAATAAACAATCCTTCTGGTGGAGAAAAGGGCTCAGTGGGCTATTTTTAGCTTCCTGCCGCTGGACCCCGGTGATGGAAGACATAGATGTGTTCTAATTCAAGATTCAGATGTCCTGCTGGGCCAGCGCTGCACACTGTTTGAGTAAACATTCTAAAAATAATACAGTAAACTTCTACAATCAGGAGAGACAAGCTGTGGGTTGCAAAGTGATTTAAAGTGTTTCCTCATTCATTTTGAAGGTTTCTTTGAATGTCAGCCAAGAAAGAGCCATCATAGGAAGGAGCCTCAAAAGAAGTTTGGAGAGACGGTCTTTCTGAATATTTACACATGAACGGGATTGCAACACTTCAAGCTGTTCCCTGCCCAGCAGGAGCGAAGCCTCGGTAAAGAGCAGGGCAGGGTGACAGGACCATCGGTTCATGGACCTCTTCATTCACGTCACTCGTCGACACGCTCTGCCTGAGCCCTAGAAGAATGTCCATGGAGGACTCTGAATTGAGGAACCGGGGTGGAAATGAAGCAGAGAAAGTTACACAATGACTGGAATGACTGGTCCTGCTTCATCCTTCCTCCTGCCTCATCCCAGTGGGCTTCACTCACCATCTGATCATTGACATGGTAGGACCCGGAAGCCACTAGCCAGGCCCCAAGGGGCTCTCTCCCACAAAGGCTTTCTCAGGGGAGGGGGTTATGGACAGGGGCCCCCTAGGGCACCAAGGCCTTACTCAAACGACTGGATCCCTCCCTTACTCGTTCTAGTATGCTTGTAAGAGTTACTTTAGAAATCTAATTTTTCCAGTGAATGCCCCTGAATATTATACATTGCTTCCAGTTAAAATACCACACATCCATATGGGAAAGGCGTCCTTTTCAAATTATATTCGATTTGGGAAGGTCTGGACTCCCTTTATACTTTAGTTAACCTACGACTTAGGAGAGTTATTCCACTGGCAAGTCTGCTTAGAAATAGAAGAAACTACAACAAACAAAGCACTGGCGTGGCTAAAAAGCAATATTTTCAGACATTCCAACTTTATTTTCCAGGCTTCTCCGCTGACCTCCTAGAAAACCTTTGGTTTCCGCTGCGTGCTAGTTAAAACCACCTCTGCCGTGGCTTCCACCGCTCGCTCTTACTCACGTGGCCAGCCTCCCCACCGAGGACAGGCGACCCGGCAAGGCCACGTGCTCCATGTCCTGAATGAATACGACAGGATGGGACAACGAGGAAAAATGAAGTCTGCGTAAGAACAGACCACGAACTGAATATTCAGCTGTCACGCTCCCCTTTTTAAATGAAACTACCTGCTGCTCCCCTCTGTTCAAGGAAAAGCCTGAAAGTCAAGCACTTCACTTTTTTCCGGGTCATGCTTACTCTAAATAATGCAATCAATCCAGCGCCGCCGTGGAAGAGAGCATGGGGCGACAATATCCAATCCCATCACCAGTCCCGCCAGCTTTATCAAGCCAGAGCCCTATGCTCTGCTGAAAGCTCATTTATGGAAAAATACAATCAAGCAGGGTCTGCGAGGGGCTGCCCCCTGGGGAACTTCTGTGTCATTGCCTTGAGGAGAAAGAAATTCACCTTGAGCTGCAATAAACTGACATTCTCTACATGGCGTTATGTGCCTGATGGAATGCAGTGAAAAATAAATCCAGGCTGCCCAGCATCTATCCGCTGCTGGTTACATTGGAGCACAGAAGCAAGCAAGATGATGTTATACCGTGACGACACATGGCATTCATCTTCCTAAGATGATAAATCAAGAGACACACTGTTCAATCTGTTAGAAACAAGGATCTACAAACCAGGGAAGAAAGGCAGCAGCTCATTATCATTTCAAAACCACAAACTAAGCAGGAGTTTGAGCAGGAAATACAGGAAGCAGGGATGCGAAGCAAGGACACATGCCCTCTCCATAAGGGCTTGATGGGACGAAATAAATCAGCCCCACTGAAGACACAAAGCAGCTCCCACAGACAAGGGAGCAGGGGAGTGCCTTTGCTCTCCCTGAAGTTTCTGATGCATCTTCGAGGCTAGTCAACTGTGGAAGAACCGAGATGAAACAGGATCAGGATGGGAGTGGCTGATGGAAGCTGTGGTGAGCCCTCTTCTCCAGGAGCGCGCACGGCGCTGACTGTGTGTTGAGTAGGGCAGGACAATACCAAGCCCCCAGTCCTCATGCCTTACAATTCTCTCTGACCACAACTGGGTTCTGAGCTAGCTCAAAGGGGCATTAGCTGGCAGGTCATTGGGTAACCACATGAGTCAGCCACTACCTGGAAGAGCCCATGTGTCAGGGCACAGAGAGCAATTCACTGATAGTAAATGATGAGGAATGCAGAGAGTGGAGGCTAAAAAACCAGCTATGTGCCATACATTGTCGACAGAGTGACCCTGTGATTTATTGTCCACACAGGGACACTTGCTATTGGTATTGATATGGCTGGAGTAAACTGAGACTGCTCTGGCAAACCGGCATGGAGGGTCACTCTAGTTATGGATGATGTCAGAAGAGAAAATGGGAGTGACTTCATTTTAGCTCTTCTTTCTCTGAGAGATATTTGTTTCCTCATCCAGCTTCCAAGTCTGGGAAAAAAGTAGAAGATCCTGCTCTAATTGGCTAGTGTCAGAGGTCGAGGTCAGCCCTCCAAGGACAGAGGCTCCTCTGCAAATGGTGTGATACAAAGGCACCCCTAAATGGAGACAGAAAAATGGTTATTGGGTCAGATGAACCTGGGTTTGGGTCCAGATCAAATTTTTCCAAATCTGAAATAAGTAGAGACTTCCATGTGGGGTGACTGGGAGCATGCAATGAAAGAATGTGTGTCTATAAATATCACTGCAGCTCTCCAAGCATCAGGCAGTCTTCTAACTCCATACCTGATGAAACTCTATTTATGTGTATTTTTTTCTTTCAAGGCAGAATGCCTGGAATAAAGCAAGTTTTCAAAATCTGCTCATTCTTAGCTCATATAATTTTGTCCCTTCTTTCTTGGCTTCCAATTTTCACTCTGGTGGGAAGTATGATGAACATAATATTAAACCAAATATCATTTTTGTTGCTGCCCCAGAAGCTTCATGGTTACACCCTTTAACAATTGGATATACGAATACAAAGTCTGGTAGTTATGTGCAGGAAAATAGTGTGGACCACAGGGGGTGAACACAAGCCTGCAGGTTGAATCCGGTCCTCCACCTTGTTTTATCTGGCCCAGCACCTTGTTTCTACCTGGCGGCAGCACCGAGCTCTCGCTTAACTGTTAAGGAGTAGTTACATGTATGCAGTCCTAAAATTGCATCCGGCCCTTTGAAGGCAACCGCGAGGCTGATGTGGCCCCCGGTGAAAATGAGTTTGACACCCCTGGTGTAGGGTGTTATGAGAGAATCACAGAGTGAACCTACTTTAGACAAAGTGTTCGGGGAAGGCCTCACAGGAAGGAAACACCTACATGCTGTGTCCTGAATGAACAGGAGGAGGCAGCCCCCTGAGAGGGAACAAGGGCATTCCAAGGGCAAGGGAACTGTGAGTTCCAAGCTTTTGATTCAGACAAGGACTTGGCACATTTGAGGACCTCGAGGGAAGTTAGAAGATGAGAGAAGAAGTGGAGAAGGGCAGAGGGCAAAAGACAGCCTCAAGGAAAGTGCTGGCCACACCGCAGAAGGCCCTGCAGTATGTTGTTTGACACACATTTATTGTGTGCCTAGTATACGCTCATCTAGGCCCTAAATGCTTGAATTTAACAGAAGACTAATGAAAAGGCATTGAACAATTTAAGCCTAGAAGAAGCACAACCTTTTTACATGTGGGAAGTATAATTCTGACTGCTGAGCAGAAAGTCAGTGGGGAAGGGGAGCCGGTGAAGGGAACAGTTAGGGAGTACCCGCTGGAAGTCAGAGCAGAGTGAACGGTGACTGGACTGAGATCATCCTGATGGATGTGAAGAGAAGTGACGGAACTGAGAATATACTTGAGACGGTGCTGATAGGACTTGTGATTCTGAGTGTGGAGAGGAAGTAGGGAAGGATCCAGAATAATTCTACTATGACGCATGTATCCCCACATAAGTGAAAACTGGGAAAGGGCCAGGCTTGCAAAGAAAATTGAAAGTAGTGTTCGGATAAGTAAATTTTTAGATATTTTTTAGGGAAGGAAATAGATAGGTCAAGTAGGCAGATGTGTATATGAATCCGAAGCCCAGAGAAAAGATGGACATAATTCGGAGTAGTTGGAATTTATGTGATATTTAAAGACAAGGATAGACACAAACATTTGGAAAACCCATAGAAAGAGAAAAGGAGAAAATATGTTAAAAACATTTATTTTCCTGTTCTCTCACTAACCCTAAGAACTATTTTAAAAACAATAATAAAACATTTGATCTTTGGCAAAAAGAAGACATTTCATTAACAGCCATTTGATTTTTTTAACTACCCATCAAAGGCCTTTTCAAATATTTCTGTTAGGGTAATGATATTTTTCATTCATGAATGTTCTTTATATATTGAGGATATATACCTTTACTGCTTATATGGCAAATAATTCCCAGTTTGTCATTTATCACTTAAAATTTTTGATAGAATTGAATTTGTTTCCATTTTTTAGTAGTATGATTTGGGGGGAAGGTTAAAATAATTGAGACTATTTTTTCATAATTTTTTCTTTGGCATAATGTTTAGAAGGCCCTAGCCCATTGCCAAGGTTTTAGAACAAAAGTACAGAAACCTAGAAGTGTCTTACAGCACTGTTTATAACAGTAATTTTTTAAACTAGAAATAGCCTAAGAATATATCAAGAATTTATTTGTTAAACATGTGACTTCACATAGCAGAATGCTTTTCAGCCATTAAAAATACTATGTGCTTCTATTTCCTCACATTGAACCATGTCTACTATATATTTTATAAAAGAGAGAGAAAGATAATGTAAGTGTCATTATAGGATGACTCTCTTTTTAAAAAACCAGGATACTTCTATCTATTGCTATTTCTATAATAAAAGACTAAACCATTTTTGTATATCTTATCTCCCAATTCATTCTTGAGCTTATACATTCTCTTCATGTTACCTACTCAGAAAAAAATAAATTATTTAATTAGATGTTATACATATTAATAAGAGATCATCTATTATTTTAAAAATCTACACTGTTAATGATAGCTACCATTTATTTACACATGGTAGATGACAAAATTTGGCACATGGGTACGTCAGTTTAAAAAGATAGAGAACAGGCAGCAAGGTCTGAAGGAACACAGAACGAAGTCATCACTGCCTTTCTCCTAAGTGACCGGTCACAAGTGTGTGTCTGCTGGCTTTCATACAACTCTTCCAGCAGTTTTCCTGGAGGCCATCAGGCTGGGAGCGTTCCTCCCTATCATGGCCAGAGGCAAACACTTCAAATAATTCAGTATGGACCTGAACAGCCACCCACCTCCTTTTTTATTCTGATCCATACATCTCTGGATACCCAGACCCTGCAAGATCCCCTAAGCCTCAGATTCCGTTACCTACGTAGTCCTCCCACGCTCTCCCTCCACCCACAGTTCTTTCCTCACAAATCCCCTTCCTGCCTTCCTGTGATTTGATTTCTTTAGCACAGCTGGTCTTATCCAGGAATTATAGGGAAGGCAGTCTGATTCAATTAATTTATTCTGAAGCATTAATAACGGAACAAGATCTTTTGATCTTCCAGAAGTGATTTGAGTTAAAAATAAAATTAAGATGTAAAAAGGGAGGGGACTCTGTCACCAAAAAGACTCTCAATGTAGAATGCTAACTAATAAGGCCAACTGAACTGAAAAAATTCAGGCAGGTATCTTTGGACTGGCCTGCTCTGGTTAAATGTCTAGCTAGAGGTGAGGGCAAGCAGGTCAGTGTGGAGGGGAGGGGGAGTGGGGGAAGCGGGTGGGAGGGCTTCCTCTTATGATGCTCTTGATTGTCAAAGTGTCTTCCTTGTCTATACTCTGAAACCTATAGATCTTCTAAAGTCTCCACATTTGGTCTGGGCTTTTTGTAGATCTTTTGTTCTACTTTGGTGGGAGTTAAATCTCTGGGACCAGCAAGGAGAGTGGGCTCCTTGTGCCTGAGAGTACTCCTTATGAGGAGATTCACAGGGCCAGGAGGCCCCAAAGGAAGCCCCCACTTCACCCATTTGTGCTCCACATCCAACCTCACATTTCCTGTCTCCAAAGAGTCTCACCAGATCCTAAGTTGGCCAGGCCTTGGGAAAACTGAGAAACCACAATGTCTTGGTCCAAAGAAATGGAGACACAGGGCTTACATTTTTCTCTTCCATTAACATTCAAGTATTTTAATGAACACCAGATTTTACTATTTGTTCCTCAGGGAGGACATTTGAGTTTTCTGTGGCTCATTTTATTTTCAATATTTTAAAATCTTTGCCCTCAATGAGGCATAACCATAATTGCATTTGTAAGAAGTAGGCTGTATTTGGTTAGTGGAACTGGTTTATAAATGTGGTGACAAAAATTAACTTCATGTTTCCTTTGTAAGGTGCCTGTCTCTCTCTCTCTCCCTCTCTCACACACACACACACACACATGCATGCACGCAAACACGCACACAACTGATCAAGACCTGAAGGTTTAAAGAACTCACATCCTGCAATGTGCAAATACCAATGTGCAACGGCTTATAGGAAGCCCTCTAAGCAGGTATACATAAAGAAAACCTCCTGTGCAACAGAAAGGGTATTCAAATTGCTCCATTTAACCACAAAGAAGAGCAAATTGTCCCCAAAGTATGAAGTGGTTTAAAGACAGGGAATTGAGAACTAAATTTGAAGCTGACATCTTGACAGTTTCATGACCTAGTTTCAGGAACAAAGCTACACAAGAGTGACAAATGAGGGGGAAAAATGGAGAGAAAGATGGAGAAAATCAGAGAAAAAGAAAAAGACAAAGAAGGTGACGTGGTAGAGTGAGGAGAAGAGAAAGCATCAAAAACAATGAAGAATGAAATACTACAACAGAACATAGCAGATAGACTGTCTTAAAGCTGTTCTTGGTAGGTTGATTATACATTGAAACATGTATAATATTTATTATTATATTTATGAATATAAATTTACACTTTTCAATACACCAGTGACCAATGCCCGGTCTACCAAAACAACAATGCAGTGAAAACCGAGGGAGAGAAGATAAGCTTTATGCTAATTTTCCAACTTCTTAGATGGTTAACACCAGGTATCCCAACTACCTATAGTTTTTTTCAACTTCTGTGCATGAGTAGATATCACACTGAAGATTAATGTCCCAGGACACTGGCCATCAGTTTATGGTCGGGGGATCTTAAATCTGTGCTTTCCTTTTGACAAGCGAATGATTTCCAAACTTTCGTTTTCACTCTCAATGTCTCTGGGTTTGAGAAACAACATCAGGCCCCTACCACTGCTCTCCCTACCCCCCCACCCCCAAAAACAGAGGAAAGAGAAAGACTATGGCATTGACTGAGGTTAGTGGTGGTCTACACTTCAGCTTTTAGCCCAATCCCAGATCCCAACACTAGTAAATAATGGCTTCTCAGAAAAGTACTATTTTCAATTTTGTTTACTATTATACACATTCTTTCTGTGTATCAGTGAGCTTCCTACACAATATCTACATGGTATTGACCAATTGTATGAAATCGGAAGGGTGCACTCTTAGGGGGGTATTTTTAAAACATGTAGGTGTTTGTATATACAGGGAGGGGCAAAAGTAGGTTTACAGTTGTTTTGTGGAAAATGATATGATAATTAATAAAATACAAGAACAAACTGTGTTTTGTGTACTCACAACTGTAAACCTACTTTTGCCACACCTCGTATCTGGTATTGAGTTTCAGTCCAAAGATACTCTTGGTGAAATATTCCAAAATGTTTGAGTATGATTTGAATAATCATTCTAAGGTCAGGAGAGACCACTTGGAGACATAGCTTCAAAAGACTGGTTGAACAAAACCAGGTGCATTTTAGAAATTAATTACACGCAGTGTTTTTAGTAAACATGGCCATGTATCGAACATTGCTAATAACATATAAATACACGTACAGTGTAACCTTACTGTAACCTTTCCTGCTGCACTTGCTGGCTAACAGGTTCCTAGGTTCCACCCCGTTTGTTGGAAAACGTGCTAGGGATTGGCATTTTTAGAATGTCCCGATGATTCTATTACAGATGGTTCTAGGACCACATTTTGAAGTAGTCCTTAGCTTCAATAATGGAAAAGTTTGAAAGAAAACTTTTAGAATTTCTCAGCCTCAACAACAGCATTTTTACTTCACTGATGATTAAAAGGAGAAAATATGGGGCTCAAACATGGCGGCCCAAGGCCAACCCCTACCCCAGGAATTCTTCGGCATTTAAGGCTTGGATTTTGATGAGAGCAGAATTAGTTGGATCCCTCCCTCAAAGAATCAGCTTGCTTCTAATTTACGGAGATGCAAAGGAGTCTTCCTGGGGGAAAAACAAAAAGACTGCATTCTGTTGTTAGTGGAGATTCAAATATGCATCTCTGGTTACTTAGAGTAACTCCAGCTGGAGCCAGGTTGCCAGAAAGACAAGAGAGGCCCTAGGAGTGGCCTCACCTAGAGCATGGGCATGTGTACTTTGGCCTGATACAATGCTAAGGCCCAAGGATCGTAGAGAAAGAGAAAAACAATTCTCCCGATACAGTGCCCCGGTGGTGGTTCCGGAGCCCAAGCCCGCACAGCCGCCCTGGTAGCGTGTGCATCACAGTGTGGTAAAGGATATGTAGGCAGCTGGCCTCCTGTAAAGAGCAGTAGTGGGGCCCCCCAAACTATAATACAGCAGCAACACAAGATGACAGAGGGTAAGTCTTGTCCCAACGGGGCAGGTTCACAGCATCGCTCAGGTTTGGGCTGCAGGGAACTGGCTCTGCTTGTGTAGCTGTGTGGGCAGCAGGGCCCAGAATTGATAGACTTTATAAACTAACCTGGGAGACTTAGGCTAATCTCCTGACATCAGGTGAGGTTCTATAGCCAATACAAATGGGATATTAAGGTCAGTACAACCCGTTCATAAGTCCAAACAGAGAAGGGTAGGTAAACTGGTTCCATTTGTACCGTGTTTTTTCCCTGTTGGCTGTCACGCAGATTCACCCAACAAAGGAAATCCTGAAGATTCAGCTTCTCTGAGTGACTACTCTGAATGCCCCAAATTCCTTCTGTTAATCATCTTTAATTTATGAACCTCAGTGGCTCAGAGGTAGAAGGCTTGTTTTTGTTTTTGTTTTGTTTTGTTTTAATGTATGTTAGGATTCAGGGTAAAACGATATATACCATATTTTTCAGACTATAAGACACACTTTCCCCCCCAAATTTGGGAGGAAAATGGGGGTGCGTCTTATAGTCCAAATGTAGCTTACCTGGTTGTTTACATTTACATTGGTGAAATATTATGTTATTTATGTTATTAAATATTTTACCACATTTTTTGCTTCAAATTTTTTCCCCTATTTTCCCCTTCTAAAACCTAGGTGCGTCTAATGGTCCAGTGCGTCTTATAGTCCGAAAAAATGCGGTATATGTATCTTCCAGGTTACGTGTTACCTAGCACACTCTCTCATTGCTCAAATGCTCATTTTTCTCTCACACTTTATCTATCACTTTGGCAAAGCCAGGCGTGGCAGGGAATGTTGATATTGAACAGTTTTGCAAATACTACACGTGGATTTCATTTTGGGGTCCCCGCCCTAAGCTCTTCCACGTTCGGGTTTTGATAAGGAGCATCTCCATGGATTTGTCCAATGCTTAATTTCAAATGCCATTTAACCCACTTGCAAGATGTTTTAAAAATGAATGAACTGATATTTTCTTTACATATCATCTAAGGTTTTAAAATTTTTAAGATGAGCCTGGCTGGTGTAGCTCAGTGGATTCAGCGCAGGCTGGGAACCAAGCGGTCCTGGTTCGATTCCCAGTTGGGGCACATGCCTGGGTTGCAGGCCGGGTCCCCAGTGAGGGCCATGTGAGAGGCAACCACACATTGCTGTTTCTCTCCCTTTCTTTCTCCCTCCCTTCCCTCTGTCTAAAAATAAATAAATAAATAAACTCTTTTAAAAAAATGTTTAAGATCAACTCTGTCATAACAAAAATGTCACCTCTAGCTAGACATTTAACCAGAGCAGGCCAGTCCAAAGATACCTGCCTGAATTTTTTCAGTTCAGTTGGCCTTATTAGTTAGCATTCTACGTTGAGAGTCTTTTTGGTGACAGAGTCCCCTCCCTTTTTACATCTTTTATGTTCTGTCTGGAGCTCAACACTCTTGGAAAGAGCCAGATAGTATTCCTGGCTTTGTGTACCACAGAGTCTCAGCCACAACTACCCAGATCTACCACTGAATGATGAAATATACAATGATAATATACCAGCAAATCCATGTGGCTATGTTCCAATAAAACTTTGTTTCCAAAACCGGCAGCCCGCCCACAGGTAGCAGTTTGTTGACTCCTGTTCTAGGCCCTTCTATTCTGCCACAGATATCTTTGTTGAGCTCTGCTGTGTTGCATTTATAAAAAATGGCAGCTGTCCTTAGAGGTTACCCAGGAGTAGAGATAATAGATTTCAAAAGATGGGGGTACAGCCAGAAGAACTGTAATATTGCTAGCCTGTACAAAAGTATCAGATTGCAACAGATTGTTTTACTAAACAAATAATCCTTTATGTTAATTAAAAAATCACAAAGGGAAAACTATGTACTGAGGTCCACCGTTGGTATTAAGAATGTAAACAAAGGTCTGGTAAATTTGTAGCCTGATTATGAATCCACATCCATACACACAGTTAAAAGGATGATGATGTATAAAAATGAGGAAAGAATGACCTTATTATGGGGATGGATGAGTATTTGAAATGCATAGATACACAAAGTCATATCTTGCCATGTAGACAACAAAGCTATGTCTCTTAATTTCTTATTAAGCCCATCAATTCTCATAATAATAGGCATGGACAGCTAATGCCAAAGAGAGGAGCAAAAAATAAATAATTAAAATAACTTGCCTTACTTTGCTCTGGTGTCCATCCATGGCAACCAGCCCCAAAACCATAAAAAGTAGGAGGAAGAACTTGCCTATTAAGGAAGCCAATGGCTTTTCATTAACAGATGTCATTTCCAAAGATAATATGTTGATTTAAACTTTCAACTTTCCTCAGGAAATATTTTTCATAGGCCTGCATTTTCATAAAGCCTCTTTTATAGGCAATGAATATGCAAGGGGAGAAAATATGGCTTCCCTTTGGTTTCTATCATAATATAAATTTCTCATGTTAAGACTCTATTTTGAAGATAAAAAAATAAACTAGTTTTATTCCAACTTAAAAAAATAACATGATACATTCTTAGCAGCTTATCTGGTAGGTTGTCAGTAGTTTCTGTAAGCTCTTTGTGCAACCAGAAAGAAATCCTTTTGCAGTAGTTTCTTTAAAAAAAATTATACTTAAGTTTTAAAGAAAGGCAAAATTGAATTCTTTGTATGTACAGGTCTATGAATTTTAACACATGTAGATTCATGGACACACTATAAGAATTGGGATATGGAACAGTTCTAGTACACCCCAAATTCCCTCATGCTTTTCCTTTGTGGTCACCCTTTCCCCCACCTCTACCCACTGGCAATCTCTGTTTTGTTTTCAGTCACTATCGTTTTGCCTTTTTGAGACTTTTATACAAAAAGAATCATGTAGTATGTAACCTTTGAAACTGCCTTCATCTTCTCCGTATAATGCCTTTGAAATGCAGCCAAGTTGTACCACCTGTCAGTGGTTCATCCCTTCCCAGTGCTGACTGGTTTTCCATTGTATCGAGGTACCATGGACTGTTTACTCGCCCATTGAAAACATTTGGGGTTTTTTCCAGTTTTTGATAATGATGAATGGAACGGCTGTGAGCATTGAGGTACAGGTTTTTGTCTGAGCATACATTTTAATCTCACCTGGGTAAATACCTAAGAATGGAGGATGAATCACAGGGTAAGTGTATGTTTGGCTTTATGAGAAGCTGAAAGCTGTTTTCCAAAGTGGCTGCCCAGTTTTGCATTCTCAACAGAAACGTAGGGGAGTTCTAGTTGCTCCACATCCTCACCAGCATTCAATGTATTTTTGTCATTTTAATTGCTATGTGATAGTATCTCATCATCCTCCCTTAAAAAAAACAGTTTTATTTCTCTATATTGGTTTTTATTTTATACTTTTACTAAAAATGAATCTTCTCATTCTATATCTATAATTCCCTCTCCTATTCTACATTCTCATGAATCTATGTGCCTTAAGGAAGATTACACTCACTTCTTCAACATCTCTCTTTCCTTTTCCTCATTCTTGATGGTTTCAAGCTAGCTGCAGATCTGATTCCTGTTTCAGGAGAAATAGTGAGGAAGTGGTAAGTAGAGAGAGTGAATCACCTACTTTGGAGCAACACCCTATTTGCCAGGGATGGGCCCTGTTGATTCAGGTGTGTGTGTGGTAGTTTTTAAGGAGCAGAACTGTATTGCTCCAGTAAGGTAACACACCTGTAAATTATCTTACACACCCAGGCTTGCCATCTAAAGAAGATCCCTAACAAATACAGCACATCTCCATGTGTGTTGCCAGTCTCTACCATGAGAAAGCTGCACAAGCATCTACATCAGAAGGCCAAACTGGCCTTTGCGCATCTAATTTTGGGGCAGAATCTTTTATTGGCAAATGAACAATGGAAGTGATGGGAGGGTATAATTTCCAATTTTCAAGGATTCGTCCTGAAAATTGCCCAGGCAGAGAGGGTGAAAAGAAGGGTGCTGAGAGGGATGATGCTGAGGAACCAGACAGCAGATGACTAAACCTGGTTCTGGATCCAGTTTTTCAGTTATCCATTCATTTAAAGTGGATAGCTTCCATACAGACACAGAGTAACGGGGAAGAGGTGAGCTTTGCCAAAGTGTGGAGGTGAGAAGGGGGAAACTGATGTTCTGAGAACATGCACGGGGGTGTTGTAAAGAGAGTGTTTGCATCTTATGCATCGGAGGTTTTCCAGATTGTAAACAATGTATGGCTTTAAAAAGTTTTATACGTACGGTGTCAGGTGGGTAGTGTACTTATCAGGAGGGTCACTTCGTGAGTTATATAAATGTCTAACCACTGTACTGTACATCTGAAATGAATATAATATTGAATGCCAACTGTATTTGAAAAATAGAAATCCATAAATAAAATAGTTTTAAAGAGGGATAACTTGACAGCCTGGAATAAGTTGGAGAAGGTGAAGCAGAAAGAAGGGAACTTACTTGGAGGGCTCTCGAAATCATCTTGGCCCCCAAGTTTTAGGGTAGTCTCTGCTTTTTCTCTCATGCAGTAAATCTCAAGCTCCTCTCTTTTCCCTTCTTTTTATTCACGTCATTCCCACCTCAATTAGCGCCTTGCTGTTTCAACTTTGGGTTACTAATGCTTCCACAGTCACAGTGTTATACATTCACATGGTGAGGGGCAGTAGCTTAACATTTTTTTCCTCAATAACATTTTCAGTGTCACTTTGTCTCATACTTTATTCCCCATGAAAAGAGAGGTTCAATCTGAGTGGGATGTGAGTTTGTAGAAGCCCCTCATCATTCCCCTCTGCTGGGGAAGCAGGCTGCTGATGCCACAGTATAGTCTGGCAGGACCCCCAGGACCCTCGGAATAGACTAATGTCCTTTCTCAGGGCTACTTTTTCTTGATGGACCTAAAGAGAGGAAGCTGAAAGAATTTGGACATTCCCAGGGTCAAAACCCCAAGAACTGCATAGATTCAATCTACAAAAATGACTAGATTCAAACCTCCTGGTGCATTTAAAAATTATCCTAGGGTCTTGTTTGTACCAGGGACTTAATGTGTACTTACTAAATCGAATTGTATCTCACCATTGTATTTAATGCACCATTATTTTCCACTTCATTTCTTCCTTGCTGGAAGAACAACTAAAAATGGGTAGTTAGTAAAAGGGCTTTAAAAAGAGCAACACACTGACCAACTGGATGTAGAAATTTGCAATAGTTATAAAACTCCTGGCTTGTGGAAACATAATGGTCATGGAGTCATATGATAGAGCACAGCGCGATATATGCATAAAAGTCCCTGGTGGTAAGCTTGCTGATGCACAATCAAATTTACCTTTATTTAGAGTTCAACAGGACATTTTCCATCAGAAATCCTCTGATTGGTGGCCATTGTCAATTTTTTATTGGCTTCTATTTTCTACCTCTCAGAAGCTGTAGGTAGAACAAAAGAAAAAGCATTCGGGGATAAGTTCTTGAATCCCTTTGTTTTCATTAGGCCCTGCTAAATTACTCACATGTACACTCAGTCAACAGTTTGCTAAATAAAACTACCAGAAAGTCAGATAATGTTAAACTACTTTCTAAGTATTATTTGGCAGTACTAACCTTCACCCATTCAATGACTCCATCTATTCCTAACTCAATCATTGTACCTTTTCTGAATGAATCTGCCCAACTACGAATTAAAAACCAAGAAATCCAAACCAGTGTATCATCATGAATAAGAAATGTGTTGGCATGTTTTTTCTTTTTTTTTTTTTTTGAAGTATCTGAATGTAAAAGTAAACTCACCATTTTAGAGGTAGAATGGCAGTTATCACATTTTTTTTTTAAAGATTTTATTTTTATTTATTTTTAGAGAGAGGGGAAGGGAGGAAGACAGAGAGGGAGAGAAACAGCAATGTGTGGTTGCCTCTCACATGGCCCTCATGGGCACCTGGCCTGCAACCTAGGCATGTACCCCGACTGGGAATCGAATCGGGACCGCTTGGTTCCCAGCCTGCACTCAATCCACTGAGCTACACCAGCCAGGGAGTTATCACATTTTTTAAATAAAATAATGTGAGTGAGCATGATACTACCATAAGGAATGCATTATATTCATCACAATGGATCTCTCTATCTAGAGCGAATATCGCACAGTGCTTCATACCAGATCACCTAAGCAGTATCCGATTGACCTCATCAACCCACGTTGTAATGACACCTAGGTGACCACATTTGTAATAGCTTCTACAGAGCCAGTTCTCTTCTTTTCAGTGACATGAATGCAAACATTTTTTATGAGTCTCCTTTTTGGAAATTCATACCATTTCTCATATTTCAATAACCAGAATCTAAGTCTGAGATTTCAGAAGTGTTCCAAAGGACTATGCCAACCCCATGCATTTCCCAATTTTTCTTATCTCATTTCTCTCATGTAATCCTGTATCTGTATACAATCTATCAGAAAGGATTATCAAATGTAGCCCTGGGTAAAAGCCAGGGTCAGCACCCTTTCACAAATACTTATAGGCCTTGTGTCTGAGGCTTTGCATATAGACGTTTACCATTTTCATTTGTGGTGAGTTTTTGCATACCCGGGTTCTTAGATTCTAAAAGAATTTAAGAGGACAAGGTTTCTCACCGAGTCGGCTGCTTGCCTGACACGTGACCTTAGACAGACCACTTCTTAAAACCCAGTTCGATTTCCATAAATGTTGAGGTGAGAGGGGGATCATCTACTAGGTAATCTCCAATGCTCCTTCCACCAGCACTAGTCCGAGGCGCCAAAGACACGTTTCCTTCTGCTGTCACCAATGACCACACACTTATGTGCCTGTCCAGAAACGAGTCGCAGCAGTGGCGGGCACAGTTTCAGGGGCCACCTTTCACTCCAGCTCCTGGAGTCTTTGCATAATTTCTGAGCATCATTTGTCAACCATAACATGGGGTCCTAAAGGAAACCCTGTGCTTAGTTCTTTAGTTTTTAGAATTCATCATGTTATTTCCCCTCTGCTTTCATTTTATAACCTCGAAAACAGCCAGGTGGCCTACTCTCAATCACTGCGGGTTAATTGGTCACTGTTTATTTATAAGCTTCAGTCCTCTCTGCTTCTCACATCTGCTTCTTGTAGTCAGTGTTTAGCATCTATCACTGTTCACTGTTACCCCTGATGAGGTTGGTTGGTCACTGGTGCAAGGTTTCAGTCAATCTTTAAGTCATTTTTTTTTCATGCTGGCATATTGAACAAATGGTTGTTGAATAATGACTGGATTTGGTTGGGGAGAAACTATAGGCTCCTGTAAAGTCCGTGGTTTTTAGTAAACACAGTGCTAAATTTATCTTTTTATGTTATTAATTACCATTGCATTGACCTAATTATTGTAAAGAAAGATAATACAGTGTTGATAGAGTTCTTTTATCATCAGCTACAATAAATGGCTGCTGAATGGTTGGGCTCTAACTTTTACCTTGGCATCTCCAATAGGGCTTTGGAAACCTGAGACAAAACTATAAAATTGACCCACCAAATATTTCCCTCTTGGGAGAACATACACATCCCACCCCACCCCAAAGTGTTCTAGAGTGACCTGTGAGGCATTTTGGCTGCGCACTGGATGGAGAAGTGTCTTGTCCAGTTGCCCCAAAATAGTTTAATAAGATGTCCTCCAAGAGACCATGGAAGGTTAATCAAGAAGCTTTGTCCTGTCTGTCAAAAATATGGCTCAAAGTGGCAATCCAAAAGGATTTTGTTCTCTACTCCCAAGAAATATGGAACTGTAGTCCTCCCAAACGGAGAGAGTGGGAGAGAATTTATAAATACTACATCTGAAGTGGTGACCATATCTGCCATTTCAAATTCAGACAATAGTTAAAAATGTTTTCAGCTCCTCTGCCCTCTACTCCCTGGTTAAAAATAAATAAAAACTAGCAGAAGTGATGGACTTACTATGCGCTCTATGTCTTGAGTTATCGGAAAGAAGTTTTAACTATAAATAATCAGGTCTGAACTAGCTGCCAACAGTGATTCCATGCTTCCTTCCAGTTAATCTCAGCCACAGCCCAGGAACTCGAACACAAGTGGAAGTGGGAACTCGGCTTGTCTCAGCAACAATAGACTTGACTTTATAATGAAAGACGAGGCTTATTTGCCAGACCTATAAGGGAAACATATCTGTTTTGTATACTGCAGAAAACTGGTCTGTGGACAGGATCACTAAAAGAAGGAGAAGCCCTTCAGGCTGGAAAGAAAGGCCCTAATAGAACAGAGGGTGTGGGCTATGCCAGGGATGCCCACATTTTACCAAATGCTCTTAGAGGCTGCCTTCAAAAAGTAAACTGTTTTTTATCCACCAGTGATTGTCCCTTTTAAGCTGGTCCTGAAACCTATTTAAACTTTGCCTGTTGCATTTCTGGGGATTGATACCAAATCAAGACGGGCTGATTGACGCTGATTTGTAGTTTATACAAAGCAGGAAGAGCGCATAAGTTTCCCATTTGACTTCTTAACAGAAAAGCATCTGAATCTGGATATGTTCATTTATAAGTGAAATCTTGAGGTTTATTTATTTATGTTTGTCAGTTCCTTAAAAGGAAAGAGAGGAGAGAGAGAGAGAGGAGCTGATTGCCTTTGCAGCATATGTTTGATAAAACCACTCTAAATGGAGCAAAATGAGTTGTTTCAAATAACCAAAATGTTTATGTCCCTAAACTCTCTTGGTAAGCTTAGTTGACTGGTCTAAGAGAACAATAATTTAATTAGGAAAAGGAACTAGGAAATTGCATTAATTTAGTGACTTAAGTATGAATATTAAGGTGAAAAAAAAAACCCTAAATGTACATCAGCCAGATGCTTTTTTCGATTCATGAAATATAGCTTTTTCTTTGTTTCCCTTTTGGCATTCTGAAGAGTTTACAGGAGCTGAGCAAGAAGAGTGATTTCGTTTGAAGCAAAAGCTTAAGCCATGCTGCTGGCTGTGTTAAGCTTATTCTTCGTACCTTCTTGCTCTTGATATTCTACACTTTCAAATTCAACTATTCCACATTTCATCTATTTTATCAGAGGCATGACAATCAGACATCAGACCGCTGACCTTAATATATCAATCCTTGGAATGCCCCATCTTATGAAATAAGTTGTTCTACTGGTTAGTGCAGTAGGTGTCGGAAACACAAAACTCTAAGTTCTGGCTCAGGTACCACCCTGTAGTTGACCTCTAGGAAGTGTTTCCACCTACAAAATGTGACTGGTGATTCCCATCTCAGAAGGCCATTGGGAAGACTAACCCAAGCTCGATTAGGCCACTTGTGAGCTATTGCGTGGTAGTTGGCATACACGCTGGGCTCTGAACTTGGCACTCATGGGTGTGTGTGTATGGTTTTATGGAATTTCAGATAGGAGGACGTCAGAGCTTCTACTCTAATCCTCTCATTTTCAGTGTGCTGTTTGATAGATTTGGTGCATCTCTTCCAGCTATTTGGAAGCAACAGAGAAGCCTGGGTGGGTCCCTTAATCACGAAAGAAATGAAAACTGTCATTGGAGAACTGTCATTGCTGCCCAGGGGAACAAACATGAATATAGTACACATGGTAAGGATTGCTATAGGAACAACCAAAACAAGAATACTTTAAGTTTTTTCTTTGTCCCAACTTAAAATAATGAACAATACACCAGGAGACCAGGAGTCAGTTTTCTCATGAAGACAAGAGATATGCAAGTTTCTGAGCCCGAAATTCCTAGGCTCTTTCCAAATCAATATTTACTTTCAGGCCAAATTTTGTATTGTTTTCCTTAAGGAGGGCCCTCAAAATCATATCGTCTTCAAGCTGCACAATACCCAGTCCTACCTACCACGCTGTAAGAGTTGTCACCAATTAATTTCCCTCATATTAATACTGCTCCTTTTCCATAATAAACTTCTGCCTTAAATTTTGAATGCAAAATTTGGAACCTGATGTGTGAAACCAACAAAAAAAAGCAATTGTCCCATTAATTGGCAAAACTCTCACTCACCGAAAAACACTGAGCATTGGAATAAGTTCACTCAGCAGTATAATTGTTCACATCTGGGTATTTCCTACTCGATTATAAAGCATCATTTTAAAACATTTTAATTGACTATATATAAAAGGGGACATAAATGAATAGCTGGGTGAATTATTAAAAATTGAAGACATTCTTGAAATAACCACTCATGTGTAAATGTGAGACATTGCCAACCTTCTAGAAAGACTCCTTGTACACTACCATTTGTTTATTTTCTCCAATTTTGTTTACTTGAAAAACTTCAAACCTGCAAAAATAAAGTGATACCATACCCACGTGCACACCTTTTAGCTGGGTTCATCGATTGTTAGCGGTTGGCCACATTCGCTTGCTCTTGTGGCCTACCGCTCCCCTCCATTCCGTTTAACTGGGTGAGAACCACTGTGACAGCTCACTGCTAAAAATGCCATGCCTTTTCTAAGAGCAAGGCATTCTCCTGTATAACCACTCTACCATTGCTACAATAAATTAAATGTCGATTCAGTGACATCAGCTAATATCCAGTCCATATGTAACCCTCCCCATTGTCCCCCAAATTTCCTTTATAGTTTTTTATCCATTCAGGATTGAGAGTTCTTGTATTATTGCTATTTATCAGTCCCTTAAGTGTTCTCGATTCTGTAACTGTCTCAGCACCATTTTGGCCGTCAGCGCATTAAAAACAGAACAGAATGTTTTACAGAATGTCCCAGAATTGAGTTAAGAAACTGGGTGTCCTGACTTTGCATCTTGCTGTTCCTGTTTATTTCTAGTCCTGAGGGTGACAACTTCAGAAGTCACAAGCAAGACTGCTACATAACTGGGGGGACCTGTGCCAAATGAAAATTCAGGACCTCTCGTTCAAAAACCAGGGGGAAATGCTGCTTAAGATACTAAAATGCAACACTTTTATTTTTGAGAACATTTTATTACTATGAGACATGATAGGGATGGCAGTAATTCATGACTAACACTATAAGCTTCCAAATTGCAAAAAAAAGTCACATTTTATAAAATTAATAATACTAACAAAGTTGACACTTTATTCGTGATAAATACTAATACAATATGTTGATTGATTATAAACATTTTATGACTCTTTTCTGACTATTAATTTACTAGATCTATCAGATTTATACTTTTAACAACTTTGTTTTCAAGCAATATAATTGAAAGCCATCATTGCTGGTGAATGAAAAATAGCAAATTATTTTTGATAACTTTTAACTTTGAGGAGGATCTTTATTTATGCTAATGCAACAGTTCCTATAGCCATTAAGAGAATTTTCTAGGCTGTGACAATATTGGGATAATTTTTTGATGTTATTTTGAAGTATAAACTAGTACATTTAAAGCAGAAGATTCTTAACTAATTTTCTCAAAAGGTTCTACGCCACACAAATCGGTTTTGTGTACGTCTGAACTTAATTTTAAGAGTAAATTTATACAGTGGAATTCAGTGTTTCTCCTGACATTTTATGAAACCTGTGGAGGTCATACAGGAAACCGAAAGTGGCTGCATGGTGGTTTGTGTATCATTCAAATGTCTGTTTATGCATTACGTCACCGTAGCTTCAGTAACAGAAAATGTTAGTCTTCGAACCGCTTTCCTGTTAATAGTTGGCTAATCCGACACTTTGTATAAAAATAGTATCCTTGTCTATCAAGTGTAATGACTTTGTAATTTAAGTTTTTGTTTCTGAACCTGTGGATATCTGCTTTGCTATGGGGCGGCAGTTTTCAAAGCCAGAGATTCTAAATTCTGAAGAATTCTGAGTAACTCCTCGCTGTCTTTTACGGCAACCTTCATCCGTACACTATTATTTAGGAGTGATTTGCAGACAATTTCCTGCCTGGTCCCAGTAGTTCCTGCCCTGGGTGTGTGTACTCGAGATGCTGGTTGTGCATTCTCTCGCTTGCAGGCTCACGGGGGATCTCGGGGGCCCTGGACTGCCCCAGGCTTGCACATATGCATGGCCTGCCGCACGGCGTGTCCCCATTTGCCTGAGCCCATGCACGCTGCTCATGGCGTGTCTGCTCTGCTCACACACGTGCTCCACTTGTCCTATCACATTTCACTCGCAAAACACAAACTCAAAGCTCAAATTATGGAAAATTCCAAGAGAGAACAGGAGAGCATTAACCAAACTTGGCCTCTTCTGAGGGTGGGGCCCTGGGACAGCACAGGTCACTCACCCATGATGTTGGCTGTCCCCAGGGACTGGTTAAGAAATTGTCCTTAGAAGATCAGGAGCAAGTGAGTATGTGTCCACACTCCTGTCCACACCAGGGTCTATGACAAGCCGGAATATCGAAAGCTCATGGGAAGAGGCCTGTGTTAGAGGAGCCCCTGCAGATTTCTCCAAAGGGCAGAGGTTCTCACACCCGGGGTGCACCAGAATCACCCGGAGGGCATGGAAATCCAGGTGGCTGAGTCTGACCCTAGTTTCTGACCTAGCAGGCCTGGGAGGGCCCATGAATCTGCATTCCCACCACGGTCCCCGGCGATGCTAATGCTGCTCCTATAGTAACTGCACTTTGAGACCTCTGCCAACAGACACAATGGGATCAGTGGCTTATGTTCCATTTTTGTCAGGAGCAAGCAAAAAAGTCCAGATTTTATGTGAAATCACCCCATTTTTTAAAAAAAAATTTACTTCAAAGTTTTCAAACATCAAATAAAACATATCTGTAGGTGGAATTTGACCTAAGTGGCTCTTAGTTTATAATTCTCCCACCAAGAACTTACGTTAATTTAAACAGAGGTAATACTCAAGGCCTCGATGTTTGAAGGTCTAGTAGGAAATTGGGTCAGGAGCACAATTTTTAAAAAGCCATAACCTATGGAAGTAGACTGCATTATTCTTTTAGATAGAACTATTATTGTTTTTCCTCTGGACTCTAGAAAGAAGCAAAAATAATAAGACGATTCATGGATATCCTGAGACTTGCATTATTAATTAAAACAAAACACCACTCACAAATCAGGTAAGGAACTTCCCACTGTGGGTAGGAGGTAGGAGACAAAATAGAAATATTCTATCTCATTCACGTTACGTCCCGTCTCTCCAACACCTTCCTCTTCTTTCCTTCCAACCCCCAAACTTCCCTTTTCCACAAATACTGTAAATTGGCAGTGCAAATTCAAATATTCAACAGTTACAATTCGGATAGGGAAAAAGAAATGAAGTCATCTTTTTTATAAAGTGAAAAACTACAGCTGATTTCCTTTTACTTAGCAGCAATTAAAACACATTTGTGAATTTATAAATATTTTGGAGCGTGGTTCTGCAAGTGTTTCTAATTTGAGCAATGACAGGTGTTTGTTGTTTAAAATAAATAGCAATTCTGGGGTCTTTTACTTAGGATTCAAAATATGTCACTGTGGAAGAAGGGAATTGAATGCCAGCTAAATTTGCTTCGGAAACAGGTAACGACACGCTCTGCTTAGCAAACGCTATGTCAGAGCAACACGTGAAGAAGCGCCTACTACGAGCCAGGAGCTCTCTCGCTTACCTGCATTTCACCTCCAGAACAATTCTGAGACCTAGCACACGGTAGCCCCATGTTATGGATGAGAAAGCTGAACTCAGAAAGGGCAGGTGACTTGCCCAAGGTCACCATGCTGGGAAGCAGTGGAGAGGGAATTCGAACACAAAGCCTTACCCGTCAGGGTGGCGTTGGCGATGACCCTGGTCTTGGTCAGACACAGCTCAGCAGACTCTGATGGCAGGAACTGTCACAGAAGAGCCAGGCCAGTCTTCCCTATAGCCTAGGGGGCGGGGGAACTGCGGGCTTCAAGGGAACAATCAGGGAAATATCTTCCTGTGTTTGTTGTTCAGGGACAATGGCGAAATTAATCCTCTACTCTGAAGTCAGACTATTTGTATTCACATCCTATCTCTGTCACTTAGTAGTTTGACCTTTGGCAAGACACTTGGCTGGTCACAGCCTCAGTTTCCCCTCCCTGATAAGTGAGGATGCTAACAGCACCTGTGCCATAGGACTGCACTGAGATTAAATTAGATGATAAAGATAAACCACTGTACACTCTGTGGCACCTTGGAAGTGGTCGATATACCTTTGGGACTACACCCTTGTTTAGTTTTAGGGGATCATTGGAAGCACCTCCACGCCCAGGTGTCTTATCTACAAAAGAGCCACATCTGAAGCCACAATAGGAGATTAAGTCTTAAAGACCGTTGTCTCCTGCTCTACTTTTCAGAATCAGTTCAGGTGTCATTTTTTCCAGGCAACTTTCCCAAACATCTTAGGGAAAGCTGTTTGCTTAGCACAGTTGCCTAGCTTCTGGTCATCAGATTGTGCACCATATGAAAGGAAATTATATTATACTGTGTAGCAGTGTTTATTGGTTTGATTTCTGCTGTACTTAGACTGCGTGCTCTCTGAAGGCAGTCTTCTTTCTGCCTCACCCATCTGTGGGTGCACCTAGGGGTGCCAGGTCTTGCCCTTACATGCTGGCCTGGGGCCCTGCCTCTGCGAAGCAACCTCCCTACCTGCAAAGCATTTCTGGGAATTTCCAACACTGTGGCTCCCTCTGGCAGGCACCATGGCCCCAGTAAATTCTGTGGACATACCTGCCCTTCCCTCTGGGTATCAATTTCTCTGTCCACCGTGATTATCATCTGCCAGCTGCTGTTGAAACACTTAAATAGCAAAATTGAACAGTGGTTTGTGAGCATGTGGGAAAGAGTGTTTCTCTTTCTGTCTGCACTTTGACTTGTTCTGGGATTCCCCAAAGGAGTGGAAGGGTAGGAATGCTGGGAAGTGGGAGGGGCCCACCTTAGGTGAAGGCAATACAGGGTGCATTGTCTGCAGAAGATTAAAATAATAATACTGACTAAGCATTGACCTGCTTGTTATTTATCACTGCACGCCGGCGATTCTAACAATGATAAACTATTCCCAGAAAGTCATCTTTAGTTGATCTACATTCTAAAGTAGAAGCGACAAATGAGTTCTAATAAGAACAAAACAACATCAGTAATAATAACATAGGCTTCACGTTAACAAGTGTTAATAAATATAGTATTCTACAAGAAAGCACATTCAGAAAACTCCCAGTTACACAGCCAGTTTCCAAAGACACAGACTCATCTACACCATCTCATTTGAAGGGTAAGGAATTGCTTGGAATCAGCAAAGCTCACTGTGGGTGCAATTTTCCTTCAGCTCCCTGAACACTACATACTCCTGACCTTGAACAGCAGGTTCAAAGTGACGACAGCACAGTGACTGTGAACGTGAACAGACAGGACCTGAGTTCCACTCGGTCACTTGGCCTTTTCTGTGTTCAAAATTTAAAAACAATGCAATAGAGTGCGAGCTGTGGGTTTCATTTGGTAGGGGGGCATTTTAGTCCCTAGGCTAAATCATTTTCTGGATTTTAATTAAAGAATGAATCAAGAAAGCAACCACTATAACAATAATAATCATTAGTCCACGACTGTCACTGAGAATAATTTGGTTGAGTTGTGAAGTATTAAAAAGGGACCCGTGGCAGGTATCAACCATGGTAGGTACTCTACGTGACGTCATGCTTCCTGGCTGTGACATCTTACAAAGGCAGGTGTTTCGGAAATTACTGAAAACCAGAAACCCATTGAACAGAATATATACACAGAAATCCATGTCACTGAATACACATAACATCACTGAAACGTAGACCAGGGGCAGCAATGTCTAAGCTGGAGACAGAGGTCGAAACCCTCGCTTTAGGTCGAGCTGGGTCTGCTCCCCGCCCTCCTCCACTCCCCGCATTTCTCAAAGGCTCTGGTGCGCTGACTCCTGCGGAGCCTGCCCCGCAGACGTGAGGGCAAATGCCACTCACTCACCTGCTCATGCAGCTTAGGCTCAAGCTGGGACCCTTCACCTTCATAACCAGGTCAAGTACAGAGTCCAAACAGAGCAGATAGACAATAAAGGCGCTAAATGGATACTTGAAAGAGTGAAATGCATGCAATTAAACCACACCAGTGTGAGCGTGTTTAATCAGATCTATTTTCCTCCTTGCTGAACCAGGAAAGGGAAGGAGGGTGGGTGGGTGGCAGGGAGGTAGTAGCAGGCACAAGGCTGGGCTAGTCCCTGTCGCCCGGTTTAGTTCACTTCTCAGCCTGACCTGCTCGGTGCCTGTGTGGGGTCGTGTTTCAAGAGCTGCTCTGCCAAGTATTGTAGTTGAGCAACCAACAAGGAGAGTCCCTTTATTGTTGTTTTTCTGTTTCCATAGCACTTTGGGTTTCATGCTTTGCAACCATTAATTATTTATTCCGCAAGGCACTCCGGAGAGATTTAGCAGACTAGGAAACACGCGGAGCAAGACTGAGTGCCTTGCGGGGTCTGCGGAGCACTTCAGTGGGAGAGAGGATGGATGGATGGCTGGCCCCGTGGTTCCCACTCCTGCCCCAGGTCCCCACGGCCCTCCCTCAGCCTTTCCTGCTGGAGGTGAAGAGGCATTGTCTGGCTTCCAACCGTTGAATTCACTCACTTGTGCTTAATCATAATTGAAGACTTTCAGGAAAAGGATTTTAGCCTTTCGAGACTAATTTAAGATAAGGAAAAAGAAGCAGCTAAGTATAAAATGTTTGGTCTTCACTTCCTGATCGAGTGGTGACCAGGAGGAGTAAAGCAAGATTTGATTGACCCCACTATCTGGACCCCTAAGGATGTTTGGAACTTTGATCTAGTAACAGGGCAGACTGCACTCAGCAAACGAGAATGTGAACACGACTTCCAGAGTTCTGCGGTGACTGCCAACAGCCTTGTTAGGACTGCAAGCCATCCACTGCCTCCTGAGTGTCTCCTGCCACGCTTGTACCACCCTCAGGGGGACTCAGGGAGACCAACAAGCTCCACATGCAACTGTTAAGGTCCCCTCTCCTACAGCCCTGTCCCCACCCACCTGACCCCCGCACACAGACCAAGAACAATTCTAAGAAAAGGCTAAGAGCAGGATGATTATTTTAAGTTTCATCTAAAAGGCCTCCATGGCTCATCCAATCAGGTTTTGCAATACCTGCTTACTTCAGTCACTTCCAGAAGGCCATGACTAGTCCTAGGGCCACAGCAACCTGTGAGGAACTTGCGACATGTAGTCCAGCTGTGCGTTCAGGAAGAAGAGGACACGGTTTTGGTAAGAATTCAGCAGTCTCCGCCACAGTCAACCCCATACTCATGCCGGTAGCCGCTACAATGTGACAATGTCCCTATATGTGTGTTAGCAGGGAAAGGGTAGCAGATGGAGGAACAGGTAGGATCACGAGTTGCTTCCACAAATAGAAGTTTTGTGGCTTTTCGAGATAAAATGGCAAAACCACATTGTATGCTTTCAAGTGGTTCCCCTGCTTTTGTTTGTTTGTTTAATTTTTTATTGGCTGAAACTACCGCTGGACACACATATTCATCCCATTATATGTCTAAAAGTAAGTTTCGTAGGTCATTCTTTACCTAAACATGCAGTTTGCAGTGGCAAGCCAAATGCATGCGTTCTTTCCACCTTTACAACCTGGATATGCCACTCCCTTTATTTTGGAAGTATGTGGAGAATGAATCCAATCTCCCACTTCATTGATGAAACAACAATGTCCAAAGACAGCAAACACAAATTAATCTGTACCAGTTCTCCCGCATGTTCAGGAGGCAAGCACCCTGAAATTCTCACCCAGGTATTTCTTATACTTCCTGGGGTGGTAGAATCTCATGTGTGCCCACTACTCCCCTGCTCCACTGTCCCAACATCTTACCAAGGTACCTGGCTGTTGACTATTGGCAAGAGGCCCAAGGAGAAATGCACTTTCATCCCGCTCATCAGTTCTCCACCGGTGGCTACGCTAAACCCCAGGAATGCCAAAGCTGCACTGCGGTCTACAGGAGCTATTTTCAACCTGCATTTTTCATCTCATGGCACATGTAAACTAATTACTGAAATCCTGTGGCATGCTTAAAAACTATATTTTTTGCCAATCTGATAAAATGAATAGGTATAATTTTGATTCATTCACACCAGATGGCTCTTGTGTTGGCTGTTGTCATTTTTTTTTTTTTATTTGACAATCTAAGGGAAAAGAGGTCCGTGCCCCTGACTACATAGTCAGGGGTTACCTGTTTCAGAAAGTCTTGCCGCTCACCGGTTGGAAATCGCTGGTCTGTATCACTGTCTGGATCCTGATCATGAATATTTCACAAGTACATATCCTTACTTTCCTGCTTCACCACTTGTGATAGTTTGTAATGTCGTTCAGGAAGCTTTTGCTTACTCCCTCATCCCTCATGACAGGAGAATATGTCCCCAACCACTGATGTTGGGTTTAGCCATGTGACTTGCTTTGACCTCATGGCTGGTGGGATGTACCTCCCTACCCTTCATCTGGAGCCCGACCTCATAACTTGTTTTTGTCAAAAGGACATTAGTGTACACAATCCCCGCTGAGGCCTGAAATGCATGTAGCATTTTAAGGTGGTTTGTCCACGGATTTTATGTGGTCATAGCCAACTTACATCCTCCACTGCGGTCTCAGAATCAGTCCCTCAGGCTAAGCCGTCAGGGGTAGACACCAATCCATCTTTTTTAATGTTTATCCACCACCTCTGTCCCCTTCTGCCACTTGAAGACTAAACCAATCAAAATGAAGCCAGGACCTGAATAGAGCTTGGGAACTGAACTTGGGGGTCCCGGCACACTTGTCTAATAGGGACCTACCCACGTTCTTCATGCATCAGCCTGCAGAATTTCTTGGATAAATATGGTTTTGGAAATAAAACTTCAGAACGAGTTTTACTACCACTTTAAAAATGCAGCCTTAACATTTCAGAGAGAAGTTTACTGAAGTTTTCTCTACGTAGTTAAGCTCTCATGAATCATCGGTCTTTCCCATAAGTGAACTTACCCCACCGGGTTAGTGTTATCCTTGCTGGCAAATAGTTTACAAAGAAGGCATTTGTCTCAAAAATAAACATTTAATTTGGATGAATTTTAATAGCCACAGTGCTTGATTCTGATGAAAATGTTTACTAGCAACATTTCTGCTTTGGAACCATTTGTTTCTATTATTTTGACAGAAACAAAATTTGGTTGGTTGTTGTTTGGGATGTGAAATGGTTTTATAAGCATTTCAGTTTGATGTTCAGGCAGGCAGTCACAATAATTCCCCAAATAAATGGGAACCACTGTTTTTCTATTCATTACTTCAATAAAAAAAAAGCTTAACTAGTGAAAGGATTTGCAAAGCATGCATCCTAAAAACCTTAAAGTAAGCCACAGCAAAAGTTAGTAAACTGTAAATAGTTTTGCAAAGGTTTGAGCAGTCTTTTCTTCCTTTAAATATTTGTCTGTATGATAAAGGAATGAAAAATCAAAAAAGAAAAGTGTTTTGTCTCATTTACAACGTACAACAGTTACTATTATTAAATTCAGCACATCTGTATGGTGCGTTATGAGTTACACATGAGGTGGAAACGTGGAGTAAATTCCATGCCAACATATTAAGCAACATGAAAGAGACTTCTGTAATTACATCATTTTTTTAATCATCAAAATTGCAAATAAGAGAAAACAACTTCTGAAGAAGTCCATGGTCAATCAGCTGAATAAACTGAAGTCATTCTGTCAGCTAGCGTTGATTGGATTTTAGCAGGAAGAAATCGACTTTGCTCCACCTCCACCCACTTCACAAACTAATTAAAAAAGCGCATCAGCGACATCTTCAATCAGCTTAGGAAGATAAGTAGGCTTCAAAGCAATCGACCACAAAATTTGTCAAGAATAGCAATGGATCCTCACAGAAAGTTCCTCATATCAATCAGAGGAACAAAAATTCAGAGCCATGTGCTTGATCTGGGGGGACCTTGGTGAACAATGTGGCCGGCTTAGACGAAAGAAAACCACACACGTGCAGGCCATGCATAAGCATCCAAGGTCCCACTCAACCTCAGTCCACCTAAACTCCCATCGAGCAAGAGTAATAACAATGCTTGGATCAGAAGGGCTTGAAGGGTCATTGGGCAAATCATTTAAACTGTCCAGAAATGTCCAAGCTCCTACAGTCCTTAAATGGAACAGAAGGTCATTAGATTACCATTTGCATGAGCACTGTGAGTCAGTAAAAGACCTGGCATTGTGAGTGCGTCATTCCCTTTACCATCCAAGACATTTTCTTCGTTTTTCAATAGAAGGATGAATACAAGAAGCACTTATGACACAAGATAGTTTTTTCTTCTATGTGTTTCCATTCTCAAAGTAGTGGAAATCTAATTGCTTAATAAAAGATGTTTAACTATTCAAAGCTCTGTTCTATTCACAATCTTAAGTAAAAGATTCAAGACAAATCTGAACATAGAAATTTCTTTCCTTTAACTCTTGGACAAAAACAAGAAATTTAAAAAGAAGGAGAAAAAAAGAAAGAAAAGACACAGATGACACAGGAGACTATGCATGCCTACTACAGTGTTTTCAGGTCGACCTTATCGGTCTTTAGTAATCGCCACTGTTTCTGCCTCTCCCTCCCTCCCTCCCTCCCAGTATCTCTATTCCTATCTCTGTTCCAAAATCTCTCTTTTTCTATCCTCAGTGTCTTTTTTATGGCCCAAGTCTTTTTAAAAAGATTTTATGTATTTATTTTTGGACAGAGGGGAAGGGAGGGAGAAAGGGAGAGAGATACATCAGTGTGTGTTTGCCTCTCGCGTGCCCTCCACCGGGCCTGTGACCCAGGCTTGTGCCCTGACTGGGAATCAAACCAGCAACCCCTTGGTTTGTAGGCTGGTAATCAATCCACTGAGCCACACCAGCCAGGGCTATGGCCCAAGTCTTTATTCAGAATTATTGTTACTTTATACAAGTGAAAATATGTTTAAACCCTTAAACAATAATAAACTAAATAAATTTCCATAAGATGGCTTGACTCAATGATTACGGGGTGGTATAGGGGGATAATCAAGTCAGCTTTGGTAATAGGAGCCATCCCCAGGCTTTGGAGCACAAGCCATGTGCCCACTAGCGAGGAAGTGCTGCAATAGTGTGACAATGGTGAACTGCCATGCCAGGGCATATCTGCTAAGCATCACTGCTGACTTTCTTTTCTGCATCTGTGTATAAATACTCTTGCCCTCAGAAATTTATACCTAGGAACCAAGAAATTTAAAGTATGCATTGGGTTTTTGAGCGGAAAGATAGTAGAGATTAGGAAGCCCAAGTCCTGGTTTTAGAATGAGGAGTCATGAGCAACATCCTGGTGCTCACAAAGCTCTTTGTGGCGGCTCAGGCTAGATCTAACATCTTCTAAACTGTACAATGTTCTTTTTCAACAGCATCAAGGATAGAGTGCCTATTACACTAAGTAGATTCTCTATCTCATTGGTCTACAGCTAGGAGAAAATCAATTTCAGGCTATCGACCAGAGAATTAAAAGTCTTACTTAAGAGGTGAAATGTTACTGGTTCTCATGAAGACACGGATTTCCCTTACATCCCACTTCTCCATCAAGACATTTGGAGAGATAACAATAATAATGGGTTTTTTATACCAGAGAGAGAGAGAGAGAGAGAGAGGGAAAACTGCTGAAACAAACAGAAAGTAATCTTTTCACAGGTCTGCTTTGTGAAGGTCGCACAGGAAATGAATCAAGGAGACACGCAGTCCTTTCCAGTTGCATTTCATTGTTTCGGGCGCCATGATGGTATAATAGAAAGAACCTCATCTTTGGTGGCAGATGGATGTGGCACAAATCTCAGCGCAGCCATTTTGCAAGCTGTTAAAACTTGAGCTAGTGCTTAATCTATTTAATTCTCAGTTTTATAGCTATAGCTGTAAAATTGGAGCAGTAATACTTGCAACCTGGTTGTGGTGGGAATTAAATAAGATAAGTCACCAACTTCACCTGCCTATGGCTACAACATAATATTATGTTTTCTTTTCATGTCTAGACTATTATGATCTGAATTCTTTCCAGCCAACTCCTGGCAAATTGCCTCCTCAAAATTTTCTGAGCATTTCCCAGCATCCTGCCTCCCATGTAGTTCTTGGATCTTCTATGCTGCTGACAAGCTCCGTGATAGCATTCCCTTTTGAGTAGTTATTTTTTACTATGGGGCCCCATGGACTCCTCCCTGGTCTTATTATGAGCTTATTGCTCAACCCCATTTCCCACACCACACCTGGGGAAGGATTAAGGAGGATGTGGTTTACCCCAGCTTAACTGAAGTTTAGGGCTGTAGGTAACAACTCACAACTGCTACCATCCCATAGGCCCAGATTCTACCTTAGCTCTCCTTGGTATATCAGTGCCCATCCTATCTTCCTGCCTGCCTCCTTATGCAGGTATTTCACCACTGGAATTACACAGACTCTCTCATGCCTAGAGTCCAGGACCACCTTCACTTACCTACCTGGAATCCCATAGAATAAATGTGACCTCTCTACCAATCCTACGGTCAGCTCACGTCCAGCCCTAGAACTTCCCTCTTTCAGCATGATTGACAGGGATTAACCTTTCAACCAAGGCAAAATTACCACCTGTTGCAAGTAACTTAGCCCAATGACTCTGACATAACATTGGCAGGAGTCATCGGGATATTTCCTAAAGCCTGTCATGGTTAATCTTAACACCATATGTAGCACAAGAGTAACTTAGTTCAAGTTGCTCTTTTAATTTTCAAAGTATTTCTCTCAAAATGAAATACGAAACATGACAAAGTATACATCACTCCAGTTATGGTTTGTTCTCGCCTTCTGATTTCCTGTGAGCAAGGACCAATCCCCTCCCCCAACACATATACACAGGGTCTCATAATTTAAAAAATTGGGGGAACCCAAAGACAAATAATAGCCTGATCTTAAAAAGAAGAACTGTTTTACAAACCCATTAGTGATAGGGTTTCAGCCTAAAAAAATAACTTTAGCCTCCAAACTACCATAGTACAAAGTGATACTTGTGGCTGTTGTTTCTTGTGATTAGGACTAGTAAAATGTAATACTAATTTGTAATATCCAAACAAAGTAAGTGGAGATCAGATACTGAATCTTAGGTGATAGTTATCAGGAAAAAGAAAAGCAAAATACGGCTAAGGTTGTAGGACATGAAGCTAAAGATGATTATCATTTCTTAAGTGTCTATTCCCATACACTCAGCCATTTACACCAACTATTTACTTGCACACAACAACCTTAAATGTTAAACATCGTTCTCACTTTACATAAGAGGAGAGCATGCAACTTGCCCAAGATGACCCAGGCAGCAGAGGACGAAACTAGAATTCACGCCCAGTCTATTTGACACCAAAGTCAATGATCGTTCTTATATCCTTAAACATATTCTTTTGTCTCCTACCTGGTAATGAAGATGGTGATAATGAAAATGAGAAAAATGAAAAAAATGGAAGATAAGAAGTTTTATAATTTTATAATTATTCATGTATTTAGAGTAAGAACATGTGCTAAGGGTAATGCCAGAGTATTAATTCTTCCCTTGAATTTTAATGTCATGAGAACAAATCACATTCATTCATTCATTCACTCACGTAATTTAGTAAGCATTACTTGGGCAACTACCATGTAGCAGACATGGTAAGAGACATAACGGTAAATACAAGAAAAAAATTTTAAAAAATCTAACATCTCTGAGATTCTATTGATCTGAGAATCTACTGTGGGGGGGACCAACAAGAAAATCAGTAACTACTCTGTGCTACTAAAAGCACTCTAAGCAAGGTAGGCAGAGAGTGCTTTTCTGAGTCATTGGCTCAGACTAAGAAGATGAAGAAGATCTCCATGAGACATCAATTCAGAATCCAGAATCATTAACTAGGCCGACACAGTCTATGGAAAGAAGAAATGGTACTGGGAAGGCACTGAGGCATGAAAAGGCTTGGTGCATTTGGAAAACTGGAAGTAGGTCTCTCTGAAACTTGGACAAGAGAACTCTGTACTCTATGGTTTAGTTTCTTCATGTGTGAATGGTAAATAATAAAAACACTTTTTTTGTAGAGGTGAATGGTTTGAGATGGTTGAATTTATACTTAGCATGGTTCTTGGACATTGGTGAAGGCTCAGTAAGAGTTAGCTCTTGTTATCATGGACAACTTTGCAGGCCATGTAAAATATGCTTTTGGTTAGTAGTAACAACATCATCTTCATCAAATGAACTTAACAATAAAGGAGACTTTGGGACTTCTGAGACGCAAGGTCAAGTGTTAGATGAGCTTCCTGCACGGTTCAACTGGTAGTACAGTCAGCAGAAAAATAGTAAGTTTTTGATAACCAACTTATTAAAAGTAGTTATTAAAACACAGGTAGGAGGATGATAAAGAATAAAGAGGAGAAAAAAAGAAGAAAGAAGTGTTTGCAGATTTCTGTGGTTATAAATACTACCACCGTGGTCAAGTTCTAGCTACCAACATGATGCTGTTAATCAGTTCACAAAACAGTCTGCTCTCATGAGCTGATTGGTACAAGCTGCTGCCAGTGTACCACTGGGTCCCACACTCTTTCTTTGAGATTCTCCTCACCTATGTGTGTCACTTTCACCCTAAAGATGACTTTTCTCATGATCCCAGAATGGCTACGAGGAAATGATGCATTTTGTTCACGTGGGGGCAAGGTAGGCATGCGGAAGGATTCCTACACTATGGAAATGATGTCTCAAGTTTCTGATTGGACCTCTCGTGAACCAGTCATTAGGTGTCAAGTGTTTACTCTCATTCAGACCTATTAGAGTAACTGTAGCTGGGCCTGGGTCAGTCCCACTGAAGTGGCATAAAGAGAAAACCTGAGTTCTCTATTAAAATCCATTAGTGCTGTTACGAAGAGAACCAAAGGAGAGTGAATTCTGGGTGAGCTACCAACAGAAACTCAGGACACAACCTGGAGGGTTTATAGTTTATTGGGAGGATGATGCAAAGCTATTTGGGAGACAAATCATTGTAAAATTAGTTTCCCAATATCAAAGGCCACTCCTTATTTTGAAAGCAAGCACTGTTTCTAACATCATGGTAGATTACATCAGGGAAAAGTATATATTATGTTAGTTCAGGTTTTAACTTCAGATATTTTATAAACAGCCAGGACCTAAGTTATAAGGAGGCAATTTATGAGCATTTTCTCCTTGTATAGATGATCATTTATTTTGTTTCTTAAGTTCCTGGCCATTTTGAGGGAGGTGGGGGGAAATAGATGAACTCAATTAAACCTTAACTGAATGGTAAATGGGGTGATGATTTTATTATGCCATTTACTAGATAAAGCATAAGCAAGAAGAAACTACAGGGCAATTAGCCCCCCTGAGAGATTCTAATATTTCAATAAGTCACAGAAATAAATTCCGAGCAATTTAAGAGAATAAAGCTCTATTAATTGTAATTTTCTCTTGCTTACATAAAAAACTGTTGTGCGTGTGTGTCCTCCTGCTTTTTTCTATCAAGTATTTCTTGAACTTTTTGCAACTTTTCAGCCCTTCACATTTGCCTCTGGCTGATTTTAAATTATGCTAATTGGAAGAGGGAAAAATGCTGGTAATGGAATAAAATGGAATGCTATTTCTTATAACATCTGGTGCAATCTGAGCCATTTAAAAGTACATCTTATGGAATAGAGATCTGAATAAGCAATGCCAGTCTGATTACAAACAACATGGGTCTCATTAGAATACGTCAATCTGATTGCTAGGTAGTGATACACTGTAGATTACTAGGCCATGATCGCCTCTTACATATTATGTGTATAATATATGGTTTCTCTGGGTGTACGTTAAAGCTACTTTCTCTCATGGCTGGATTTTCCAGCTCCACACAAAGCCATGTCTATGTTCTCCTAAGTTGATTTTAACTAGGTCCTTAGGTCTTAATTCTGGTTTCTTCTAAGTATTCATCAAGTTTTCTACAGCCGTGTTGTAAACAAAGAATTATGTCCAGGGAGATTGCCAGAAACAAGATATGTCAGGGGTCTATTACCCATTCAACTGCAAGCAGTCGATGGCTGAAGGCACTTCCTCCAAAAGGAAAGGGTAAAATAACTGAGGCCAAAGCCCACAATATTGCTACAAGTTGTAATTAGGTTGTTGATGGAACTTTGCTGTGCCTTTTTTTAATTGTCAAAATCCATTTGGCTCTTTACTGTGAGTGGAAGAACTCAGACATCTTAGCCCAGGTCATGACGTTGGCTCACATGGTTCAGTTCATGATTTAAACCTCCTGTCAGGGCTCTGATATCAGGACTTGATATTCATACTCTCTAGTAGCATAATCTCCCCAACCCATTCTCCCCACCTCGCATGCTCGATCCTTAACCAGTACTAATGTCACTAGACCAACAGGGAGAAAATGCAAATCTCCAAGCAGCTGCAAACCCAGAAAAGCACAGTAAGTCCTCACTTAGCACCATCAGTAGGTTCTTGGAAACTCTGACTTTACGTGAAATGATGGATAACAAAACCAGTGTTGTCATAGGCTAATTGACATACACCAGAGCTAAATTTCTTAGGCCTATTTCTGGTCTCAAAAACATCACCAAACTTCTAAATAAAGACCCAAAACACTTCTAATGTTAAACGTTAAAATAAATGTGAATTATACATGCATTTAAGAAAGATGAGTAAAAAAAGTGGAATAATGAACTTCCAACCTCCTTATTCCAGCTCAGGATTTAGAGTGGCCAGAGTTTGTCCTGGCAGTTAAGGGCTCAAGGTGGAACCCCACCCTGGATGGGACACCCTTCCATCTTGGGGCTACTCTCTCACACACACACACTCACTCTCACTGAGATAGGGACAACCGAGACACAAAATGCATCTCACGTGCACATCTTTGAAAGGCAGGAGGAAACCAGAGTCCCCAGAGAAGACCTGGGGATATTGTACAAGCTCCACACAGCACAGAATCAAGTTTTTTCTCATCAACGGCAAAGACGTTGAACTAGGACCTGCTGTACTTGGAATATGCTTTGGGGTGTGGAGGTAGGTGCATAGTGGATGGGAGTCAGGAACTTGAGCTAAAAGCTGTGCAACACAGGATCCATCTCTTTGCCTCTGTCTTCTTCACTTTTCTCATTTAAAAGCACCAAATTAGATGTCCAAAATGTTTCAGAGAGCTTTCTCATTCCATGGATACATTAAAATGATTCTATCTTCTAACATCTTTGGAAAATGCTAGGTTAAACTGGTGAAATTGGTTTCTTTAGTACAGGCCTTCTCAGAGGCTTTAAGGTACCAGTGTGATGTGTGAGCCTCCAAAAGTGTGTGGTGGAAAGCATCACTATTTTCCAATCTTACATGGCTGTACAACCCTCCTGGCCGCAACCTACCACCCACTGACTAATGCTCGTTAACATCTTGTCAACCTAATGTTTTATCTAAATACCCACTCTCTTGTGCTGCATTTGACAGTATCCCTCATTCACATGGCCTAACTGGCCCATGTAAACATCTGTGCTTGCAGCTCCTTCTTTCCACAGGCTTGATTACATTGTATTCTCAGAAGACCCGGATAAAGTAGGGAATCCTTACTCTCCTTTTAAAGATGAGTAAACTGAGTTGGTGTTTGCCCAGGGTCTGCAGGTAGTGAGCAGCTGAGACAGGGTTCACATGAAGCCTGCACTTTCTTACATCATATTCCACCTCTACCTCAGTTCATTTTTCTTTTGCCTTTGGACCCATCTTTCGTTTCTATTTAGTTAACGACTAGACTGTCTTTGTCACGGGCTGTCTCCACAATGAGGAATGGCAGATGAGAAGTGCTGTCCATGACTTTTATGCTTGGACCACAAAGATGATAATTAAAGAAGATTACTTCTTCTTCACTCACTGTATATCCGATGGTGATATCTTAGAAATAATGGATTACACTCTGCTTTTAGGGAAAAGTCAACTTTGGAAATTAATTCTCACAGAACACAGTAAGATGAATATTGTACTTAAGTTCTACTTTGTAGCACTAAGGCTTAACATAAATAATCAACCAGACAAAAGTAGGCCACATGGCAACAAAACATGCAGGTGGTGTTCAGGGAAGAATGCACTGGCACGTATACCTGCTAACCATGGCATGTACCATCACCATCAAACTGGAACCATGGACTCAGTAGATTGGATGGCCCTCCCCACTCTGGTGAACATCATCCAGTATGTTAGGGCCTAAACAGAGCAATAAAGAGGAGGAAGAATTCCCTCATTTATAGCTTCTCTAATGAATGACTCCATATTCTTAGTTTCAAACATGGTAAAGGTTTATTTCTAGTTCACATCACAGCCTGATAAAAGTCCAGAGTATCTTCTGACATCTTTCCAAGCAGTGACTCAGGGTTCTTCCCGCCTGTGAAGCTTCCCCATTGAGCATGTGGCCTCTGAGTCTTCCACATAAGAGAAGGGAAAGTGGACGATTGCATAGAAGGCTTTATGGCTGGGCTTGGAAAGGGCCTGCCTTTCTACCTCCTTTATCACATTGGCCAGAACCTGATCACATGTGCCTATATGTACACACACACACACACACACACACACACACATATATCCATATACATACAGGTATAGATAGATATATTGCCTACTGGTTTTATTTCTCTGGAGAATCCTAATACAGTTGACTTTCTATTCTTGCTAAACAAGTGAGGGAAAACATGCCAAGCCTGGTCTTTCTTAAATCATAAATATTGTCAACTACCCTATACATGAAAATAGTTGATTTTAGAGAAATGTTGAAGAAATAACCAGACATATCCAGATTCTTTTCATTTTAAGGCCCCGTTGGTAACACTGAAGAGCATGGCTGCACCCTTTAAACCTAGCTGCGCTTAAGGGTTTCAGTTAATACATTATTGTGTCTTGAGCCTCATTTTCAATTAACAGGGGTGCATTCAATTGATTATTTAATGAGAAAAGCACTCATGATGAAACATTCATCCTTAATATTTCTGTATTGCAGACTAATTTGGACCTTAATGACATGTCTGATCTGGTCTTTCTGCCCATCAAACACACACATATAATCATTAGCATTTTCACCATATTTTGGGGACTCTCTTAGATCCCTTGGAGTTCCAGTGTACCCTCAAGAAGCAGAGGATCTAAGGATCCAGAGTAAAAACCCACGGTAAAAGGGGTAGCTGGCCGCTTGGATCAATAGCAAAGATGTTTGAGAGGATGCAGAACTTGGGATATTAGAGAAGACAGCTTATATCATCAAACAGCCTCTTGAGAATAGCTACCATTCATTGATTTTTGGTTAGACAATATGCTAATATTTTGTCTTTTTTTATTGTTTTATGCTATTATGGTTGCCCCAATTTTTCCCCCTTTGCCTCTTCTCCCCAGCCTGCCCCCCATTCCCACAGTCGATCCCCACACCATTGTTCATGTCCATGGGTCATTCATATATGTTCTTTATCTAACACCTGCGCCTCCTTTCACCAACCTCCCCCTTCCCCTCCCCTCTTACAGCTGTCAGTCTGTTACATGTTTCTGAGGCTCTGATTCCATTTTGTTCATTAGTTAATTTTGTTCATGAGATCCAGTTACAAGTGATATTATATGGTATTTGTCTTCATAAAAGCACTTGGCATTGTAATTACCAGTCTACAAACAAGGAAAAGGACACAGGGAAGTTAAGAACCTTGCCCCAGACTGAGTGATCAGTAAGAACTAGAGTCTGAATTTCAGACAAATTTCAGTCTCATTAAAAGGGGACATGATGTCTCACAGAATCTAAGGCAGATTTGCTAATGTGTTGTTCTCAAGGGTGAGGACCATTTAAAAGTCAGTGTTGTTTACCCTCTAAATAGGTATGTTTAATGCAATTACGATTTTGTGTTTTCACCAAATGACAACAAACAACTACGTAGTTTAAACCACCATATCTATGGCAGAAATTATTGAACAGACAACTAGATTCCAAGTTTGAATATGGCAACTACTTTATTGTTTTCAAATGCAAACCCTTTGCATTTAGTTTGCTATTTTACAATTTTACAAACTAGGTATAAAAGACCATAAATAAATGACATAAGTTATGTGTACCTAAGTTTTATGAAGGGAAGAAAAATATCTTGACAAATTAAAACAAAATAGAAAATCTATGTCTAACTCAAGAGATTGCTCAAATTTTGGAACATGTATGAATGACTCTATGTTCAGTAAATTTCTTTTTCAGTATGAACTAAATTATAATATGTCTTATACATTCGAATTTTAACCACAGTCCTTGCATATTCCAACATACTTGGAGTGATAAAGAAAAAATACACTCTTCAGTGTGTATCAATGCTTGATGTTGTTTGGAGAATGTTAAATAAGTGAAAATATTGCTTCTAGAACTTTCCTTTACTGGTCAGAATTTAAGTGTCTTCAGACAAATATTGAGGCTATAAGCTTGTATGGATTAATACACATACCCTTCACAGATTGAATACAAGAGGTCTCAAAACACACACACCAGCGGTGTTGTGAGCACAGCCTTTCTTTAAAGTAACTTTTTAAAACACACCAGAATGTTTTATTCATAATATTGTTAAAAATAATTTGGGGCCGGTGGACACATGGTGAAGCTACTTGATTTGGTGCAGGGGGTCAGCTTAATGCTTCCTAACAGTTGATCTGAGCTCACGAGGCCAGCACTCACTCATGGGGCCAGACCCAGCCCCTAAAGCTGACCTCCTGCCCTTACCTCTAGAGGAAAGGTGATCTGCTCAGAGATTCAACCTCATTTCTTTATACATATTTTTCAGGCATCAATGCATAGGCACATCCCTTTAAAAATATATTAAAGTCCCCCCAAAGGGGTGAATTAACTTTGTCACTCTGGCATAGTTAAGAGAATACAATGCCATACACCCTGACAGAATGCAATAAATATTTACTGATGATTTTCTTTACTGATTCAACAACATAGGGTTTGGAATCTTTTGTTTCCCATATTTCCCTGATTTGATGTTATAGCTTATATAAATGGCCACAGTTTCTGCAACCATAGCTTAATAATAAGCAAGGCAGCCACTCAGATTATGAAACATGGCAGTATGTTGGCTGGAGTTTGGTATACGTATCATATCAAAACAGAATCTTCACACAGTGGACCTCAGATTCTAGAAGGCTGATGTACTTTTGTGGGCCATCGGCGGTAGCTCTCTATCGATAACTGTAGAACTTTCTGTGTAACTGGGAACCTGAAACTGCTTGCGGCCATTTAATCCCAACTATGCTAACCTGGCATGTATTGTTCTGTGACAGTGGGAGACAAAGTATTAATCCAGGACACATCATCTCAAAGCTGACACACGTCTACGTTCATCTCCAAAAGCATATGAATTGCATATATTTGTTCGCATTCATCAAGTCCATTTATGCAGGAAAACGAAGGCTACTTGTACTCCATTTGGGGTTACTAGACAAATGCCATCCCCTTCTCTCTCCATCAAGGAACTGGTGATTCAGATGAGGCGTTCAGTTAGAATTCGTGACTTTGATGATGGATTGTCACTGACATGGGTTTATATTCTAATATTATTCCACCACTAAGGTGAAAACGCTTCTGCCCAAAGCTGTATTATTACCTATTAAGGTTAGTGTGGCAGCTACAAAATACAATATAAATACAGGACATTTAACACTTCCGGGTCGTCTGTCTAAGGGGATGGGCATGGTCTCCAGGCCCGCTACCTCGTGTGGCTCTTCATCTCAGAACTGGTAGAAAACCAGAACTCTCCAGGCGTAGCATTCCACAACATTCACAGGCAGTTCTAAGCATGAGGTTACACACGTGCACACCCACGCACACACACTCACTCACGCCTATGTACACACATCAAAACAGATAGTCAGCTCATATTTAGTCTAGGAAAAAAATATATTTATATCACTGCAATGGCACACCCTGGGTAAAATGTTACTTCAGCAATGCATATCATAGGCAGCTCATAGGAACTGGCTTTGTTTTGCATGGTGGCACCTGACCTGGTGTCCATAGTAAAACCTGTAGCCTTTGGTCACTTGCTGCCACACCAATGCAGCAGTGACATACAGCAATGAGATATGGAAATACATATAAATAAAACCACAAGGAGTCTGGGAACAGGGGTTCTGCAGAGCTGGTGCGGTGAGACAGTATGTTCCTCAGTGCAACCGGAGAACAGGCGCCGAACCTTGAATGTTTGCCATTTCTTTCACTGGAAAGGAGATTTGAAAGTCATGCATTTATTCTTTGCAGGTGTTGGGTCTGTTTCATCTGCGTCTTTGCTCCAGAACTGGCACAGGAGAAGCAGAAGAAACACACGTAGAAGGAACCGAGGAGGGTGTGTTCTGTTTTCTTCTGCGGGCTTTGTAATCAACAGGAAGGGCTGTAAGGCCAAGATAGCAGAATCTACTCCCTGGAGAGAAAAGAACAAGGCTTTAGACAAAACATCAACTGATCTTGCCAGCCAGCTGTCAACCAATACTGCAAGGAAGTCTATAGGTACACGGGAGTTGGTACGGCACAGTAAGTAGTAGTCCAGGAGGGAGATCATGAATTCTCATTTCCTCCTCTGAAAAATGACAAGAACCCCCAAATTCTGTGTATTCGCAGCTTAATTATCACCACTCTGAGGGAGGTATCATTGTTATTCTTATTACACGGAAGAGGACATTGAAGCACAGACAGGCTATGCCACCTGCTCATGGTCATAAACGTTCCAGTGGCAAACTAGGACAAGAACCCCACACAGTCTGAGTCTGTAGCTCTGGGTGAACAGCCTCTCTTTGAAACGAAAACTCCGACCAGCTCTGGTTCAGTCGTGTAAGCTGAGAAAGACAGAGAGGGTGAAAGGCAAGCTGTCCGGCGGCAAAAGCCTGGACACTAGCATCCAGTCGTTCCAAAGTGGGAAACTGCATCTTGGGGACATACAGCATGGGGCAAGAGTCGGTTTACAGATGTGGGTATGTGAAATGCAGAGTTTATTCTTGTATTATTTATTAATTACTGATTATTGTCCATATGAACTACAAACTTGCTTTTGCCCTACCCTGTATTTGGAAACATCCCAATCCACCAATAGTCAATAGAACTGACAAAATACAAACTAAGAAAATTAAGTATTGGGTATTTCTCTTTAAAAAAAAAAAAGGGACTTCTAATGAATGAGATTATCTAATTAGTCCAAGATCCATACAATCTGCTCGGGACAGGCAGAGAGAGAGGGGACCTGGGGCCATGGGCACAGCGAGAGTTTTGGTGCCACGGGGAAAGTGGTCTTGGGGGCTGAAGCTGCAGATGCCCGTCAGTATAGAGTTGAACAGGGCTGGCACAATGCAGGGAAAGCACTGGAGCTCCTCACTCACCAAACAATCAACTCAAGCCAAAAAAACTTCTCTATCTTCTTTCCTTTGTGACAACTGACTATCAAGATTGCTTCTTGGACTATGTTTCCCATCCCAGTGACTGGGCTTGGTGGTGGTGGCCTCAAGTATGGAGCAAGGACTAAGACCAAAATGTACCTTCACAGACAATTTTGTTTGTTTTATTAAACCACCCATTTATTTGCTTGTGCATGTATGTGTGTGTGTGTATATATATATATATATATATATATGTATATATATATATATATATTTATTTATTGTGTGAGAGAGATAAATAAAATTTACTTTCTTTGAGGAGATGAACATTTTAAACTTGTAGAAAATACTTTAGTCTATTTGGAAAGAGAGAAATAAAGTTATCTTATAAAATAGCATACTAATTATAGAAATCGGATAGAAATTTTGAAGCAATTAAAAATTATAAATGGGGGTAAGGGTGTAACTAGCAAGGTCTTTAAGAAGCCACTTGCCAGCATCACCATTTTGACAGTTATGAAGAAATGAAAGAAAAGGGATCAGGTCTATCCTTCCCACTGTTTCTTCTCTGGAAATCGGTAAGTCTATCAAATGTAGTTTTGAAATCTGAATGTGCAAAGATTTCATCTGGCAGGCATGTATTTATATAACACAAAAGTAGAACATAAATATGACCTTAGGACTCTAATTAGGACTCCGTATGGATATGCCAGCATTTGAAGGCAGTGATCTTTTGCTACTAGAAATCCCATTCTTAGAAGAGAAAGAGTAGTTTCAAAACCAAATGGGCTAACAAGAAAAATAGAACCAGAGACATGGGAACGTGGGGCAGACTGAGAGCTGCAGGAGGGAGTGCGGGAGAGGGGTGGATGGTGGGAAGAAGGGAAGGGATTAGTCAAGGAACAGGAATGAATGAAGCATGGGTATGGAGAACAAAGAGGGGATTGAACTGTGGTCTAGAGGGGTGGGCTGGGTGGAGAGGGGCAAAGGGGAAAAAAGTTGGGACGACTGTAATAGAATAAACAAAATACTTAAAACAGAAACAAAAAGTAAAAAAATAAAAATACTAATTTTCTTAAAAAATCAAAAAGAATTGTCTCCTTTCAGTTTTCCAACCCCTTCTACCCAGCACTTAGATATAAATATATATTATATAAATATATATTTTATAAATATATTTGTAATATGTGGGGACCATGTGTATGCGAATATGATTGGATGTTTGAAGTGAGAAATGTGGGAACATAAATGCTTATGTCTACTTAATGCCAGAACCAGAGTGGAGAAAAATAAACCTTCTTTTCTCCTTTGAATTCAGGCAACTCCTTTATCATGGGGAATTGCTGGAACAGAGACCAGACGAAGCATGTGGTCTATGTGGGATCATGGGTAAAAAATGGGACTTTCATTGTGACTAAATAAACAAAGCACTGTTCCTTTGCGTGAGTCATGAAGACATCAAAGTGTCGTTAGTATCCGGTTCCTTTCATGGCAATGGAGTCTTCCTTGTGCACTTCCCTATTTCCATTATAAAATAACAAATTTCATGAATTTCAAGGCTAAATAATAGAGGCATAATTTGATAGGTTTACCACTTTTTGTACAGATGCACATTTACCCCCAAACACTCATAAATCCATATAAAGTGAAGAAGCTTCATCTGTATGGTTCCCTACCACTGAACTTCATTTCACCTCACTCTGGCATGTTGCAATAAAACATTTGGATTCACAAGTGAAAGAAGGGTGACTAACACTTGGGAAACCGTGGAGGAAGAGTACGCCTCTCTTATGTAAAGTTCAATACGTCCCATATAAGAGTATGTCATATGCACTTAAAATACCGCGTGTTAGGAAAGGGGTTATTATTAAAGTATCATCTCTAATTTCCAGGTGGAGGAACTGATTTGCAAAGAAACATGGAGTGAATTTCCCAGTGTCAACATCTCAGTTGGCTTTAGAATCCATAGCTGTCTAGATGCCAGAGTCTGGCTCCACGCCCTGGGAAATAATGCAACATTTCTATAGTCTTTACACTGTTCTTCTAAAAGACGTTGGTTTGCAGAAGCCATGATGTTACCGCTCTTACTGCTACTCAGTTTTATTTTAGACACTTGGAAAGGCCTTCACTGGCTTTTCCATTGGGGTGCACTGTAACTCCTGCATGTGTTAAATTTAAGATTCAGGAGGCAATCTCTGAATGAAAGTTTCATATTCCACCTGTCTTTCAATCCCCACCTGATTATTTCATTTAAAGAGATACCTATTGAGAAGTAACAAAATGACACCAACACAGAATAATTTAGAATCGACCCTCTCTCATTTAAAATGTTCTGTTCTGAATATGTTCAATGTTTAGAAAAATGCTTCAAGTCTTAAGTTGTTGAATTTAAGAAAGCAAAACTTTTAATTATTCAATATGTGCAAGGTAACATTCTCTTTCTACTTATAAGATAATAAGATAATGCCAGAGTGTTATCTCATTTGAATTAGGCTGTGAAGGTTGAATATAAAATAATCCACAGCGTTTCTGAAAGAAAAAAAATTTACACTTTTTCAAAAAGCAAGCAAAAAAAAAAAAAAAAAACACCACCCAATCTACATTTGCCAACTTTTATCGTGAATATCCAAAACTCCCAGACTTTAGCAAAAGTGGTGATGAGGCAAGAGTTGTTGAGGCAGTTAAAAAACAAATTTTGCATTCCTTCTAAACACAACAGTTTTTATAACTAATGTTGCAAAAGGTTTTTCCTAAACTGTCATGATTTGAGAACATCAAATTTAATATTCTTCACTGTAATAGCTTTCAGGATGAAACAAGAGGGGGAAAGGTCATTAAAATCAGCCAAGTTGTTGTTTAAAAGTGATAAAGATGGAAGTTAAAAAAAAAAAGTTAAAATTGGTCTAGTTAAAAAAGTTAGGCATGAGCAAAGCCACTTACAAGTTTCAAGAAGAAAATTCCAAGATTAAAACAGAAGCATCGTATGGTTAAAGGGTTTTCTGGATGAAACACGTGTTTTTTAGCAGGCCACTTTCTCATAATGAGGAAATTCAGGTGAGCTTCAGGTCTCACCACTGACATTTAGGTAAATCCTCCCTGGCTCACCCTATTTGGTACAAGGGCTACTAGAGCAGGACATAAAATGAGACTAATGGAAAAGATTCTCAACTGAAGCAAACTCCCCGAAAAATGGGGCAGGTACATGACCCAACAAGGTTCAAGGTTACTATCAGGTACCCAGAAGATGCTGAATAAATATTTGTATCATGAAGGCCACCAAAGGGCCAGAAGAACCCTGTATAAGAGAAAGCACAATCAGTAGGGTCCATCCTCTTGAATCTGATTGAATATGGCTCTTATTTTACTCCTCCCTGAAGAATAGTAGGGAAGCCATATTGATTTTGATCTCCTCTCCCCTTGTTGAGAGAATTGAAATATTGAAAGAATCCCAAACTCCCTGATAGATGTCAAAAAATAAAATTACTGCTCAATGATTTAAACAAGGTCAACTTTCAAAAAATGTTTTCATTGGAGAAAGATCCATTGCTGGTTCTTTTGGCCTTACCTTGGAGACTTGGGTTTGCTTCTTTAAAGGAGGGAAGTGTGAAAGTTCCCTATTCAAGATTGTCCCAGTCCGCTATCCTTAAGGTAGTTACGGTAAGTTTGTAGAGTCCTCAAAATAAGACTTTATATGGCACAGCCTCAGGCCCAAAGAAACAGACCTTGTTTGTCCAGTGAGGGGGTATGTATGGTGCTTGGGTTTTATTATTGTTACTTTTAAATCCACTTTCCTTTACTTTTCATCCCCTCATGTCATCACAAGCCACCCGGTGGCCTAAGCATCAAAGGAGCGACACGGATGAGCCACGTGGCTGCTACCTAGGTTTCTCCCTCTACTGTGAACCCAGATGAGTCCTTCAAAAATGTGCCTGGGCATGGTCTTCATTCCAGTGAAAGAAGGAGAACTGTAATTTATGCCACAAACAAAATATCACGGCTGTAATTCCCAATGGAGAAAGGACCAGATGTCTCCGAGAAGCTCAGTGTCTGGCAGCAAACACGGCAGCAAAACTCAGAGGCGGTGTCTTATTTGTACATGTATTTTACAAACTGGTGACGGACGAAGCACTTCTGAGAAACAGTTTGGTCCAGGTCGAATTCAAATGACGGTGGCCATTTCTGTAAGGCCCAGTTTCCAGCAGTCTGTACACCAAGCAACACTGCAGATAGATTTTTTTTTTTTTTTTTTTAATTTCAGAGGGCGAAGACGAAGTAAAAAAAGTGCCGTTCTTCAATTAAAGTGCATGGATGAGGTAAACTAATTTCAAGAGTTTTGAGTTTAGTCAGTACTGGCTCAGACGGGAACCATTCTGCCGTGTATCTGCTGCATTTGGGTTCTCATCGCCTGGACGCTGCTCAAAATCTTATTCTGGTGTGTGACCGCTGTGATCCCGATCCGAGCCAGGTCACTGTGCAGAAGGGGAAAGAAAGGAGGGAGAGTCATGTTAAGAGGGCTGAGAATCTCTTCTCCAGGTTTCATGCAGACACACATTTGAATCAGCCACAATGCATACAGCACAACATGGCAGGTTTATTAACATGTTTAATTAAGCAATTTAAGGCAACAATGTAGGTGCTTTATAAAGGCTGTGTACAATTATACTCAATCAAAATGAAAGGCATTCCAGTTTTGGTTTGGGTTTTTATAATGGGTAGGATGATTATGCAGCTCCAAGCAAAAAAAAAAAAAAAAAGGGAAAATACTATTAAATCTAGATTTACCCTTTTGTGTTACATCGCTGAGTACTTACTCCTGGTTCATGTGCACTACAGCCTCTAGTGTGGTATAACCAGCAGCCGTGAAGTTATCCTTATACCGGTCCATTTTGATGGCCTGGAGCCAATCGCCCACTGATACCACGGCGGAGAATTCAGGGGAGCTTGGATCCAACAAGGCAGTGTTAGGTCTGGAAATAGAGTAAGAACGTGTAGACAGCTGTCAATGAGACAGCAAGACTCAGAAGGCAGGTTGCCTGAGACAGACCCGAGGAACGGAAACACCGAGAGAAAGCTTCTACAGCATGTATCCATCAGCCTGTTCCTATGTTCATGTCCCACATTTGCTTCCTGTGAACCTCCTAGTGCATTCATGATCATGGCAGGTCTTTTAACATCCTAGCCCGGGGTAAAGATTGGGGGAGCCCTGGTGGCTGAAGCAGATTGCAGAAAGAGTCCAGTCCCTGCCAGCGCTGAATATCACAGACTTCAGTTCAGCAACTATGGAAACCCTAGTGAAGTATGAGTCAGGGAAACTGCGCACTTCAACCAGCCAGGCTTGATGGAAGGAGTAAGCAGCAAGAGTTCAAGTCCAGTGTGTTTCCAGCCAGGTTTGCAGGCCGTCTCAGTGCATTCAAACAAACTCGAGACAGCAGGGAGTTAATCCCCTTTAATCAACCCATGCCCGACCAGCACGCGTGCCAAGACTGGGAAGAAGAATGGCCACTTTGATCATTGTTTAGACTGTGGAATGTGCTCCTGTATTCCTTTGCTGGGCTCCTAAATAATCATTTCAGCAAAATCTGAGCACATTTCATTAACTTATTTATTAGTTTACTCATTTCTCAGAACAGGTGTTATATATTAGGTCATTGTTAAGAGCACCTACAGTTCAAGGTAGAATTCTGCCATTCTTTATAATATTGATATATAATAAATCATCTATTAATGAAGAGTATTTAGTAACAAACTCCAGTCATTATCATCAAAATATCTAATATCACAGGACTGTCCTTTACAGGGTATTCTATACCACCCTTAGAATAATTACCTATATAATGACAAAGTTCTCTTCTCTCTAGAAATTATGGAATGAAGTTTAGCATTTTGGTATGACTTTTACCCTGAGACTATGTTGCTTGAACACAAACTATTAAATCAAAAGTATATTACCACTGCTGAATTTTCAACTAAAACAGTTCTTTTCTTGTAAACACAAAATCAAATCAATATAATGCTGTGATTTATTTTCTACATAGCAGAATTAGTCCAATTCCATTTTTATTTTAGTTTTTACCCAAGTTATTTTGACTTACATTATTTTTATGTAAACATTTTAACAGACTTGTTTTATCAAGTGGTTTTGCACCCAAATATTCTGCCTTCATGTCCTGTCATGTCCATTATTTCAATTATATCCAATTTTCTAAGTAAAATTCTGCAGATTTTTATGGCAAGAATAATCAAGATATAATTCTTCCCCCAGTTTAAGTCAATAGCAAATATTATCACATAGAATTTCAGACATTAGTGCTGAATATTTACCAACTCAAATATTCATTATTAAACAAGGAGCAACTGTTTGCATTTACTTCTAACTTTAAGCCAAGGACATTAATAGGCAATGTGTAAACTCTTAAGTATCTGAGAAAGTCAGAATGACCTTAGGATGGAAATATCCTCCCTCCATATCAATTAGCCCTAAGGAATATCCTCAAACTTGTTCTGGAAGTCTCCGAGCTCACTATAGGAACACTAGCTTTAGGACTCTCAAACATAGCACCTGGGCTCTGCAGCTGGAGATGTAGAAGCTGGAGGTTTAGTTGGAATCAAAGCCAGCTACATGGAAACCTGGCTTGAGAGCCCTCTATTTTCACCCTCACAGTGAACAGAACAGAAACTAACCCAGAAATGTTAGGTAGTTTTTTTTTAGATTACATATCTCCCAAGTGGCAGAAGTAACATGTGAATTCAGCCTGATGTTATTGCAGAAGTGCTTGACCATTAAGCCCTTTGTATAGTGGCCAAGGAATTTGAAAGCCTAAAACAGAACAGAAGGCACCTCTGCTGTTTGCTCCACATACTTTTTATCATGCATTATAGTAAGTGTGGTCCTTCTTGTGTGCCATCTTTAGGCTAGGTTTCAGGAGAAAGACTAGAGGAGAACATCTCAGTTCTGGCCAACAGGATGGGTTTGCATAGCATGGGAAAAATGTCCTTCTGTTTTTAACTCAAGGTCATGATGAAAGAGAGGCCTTTGAGAAGCACACATCTGGAGAGGAGTCGATGCCTCACCTCATGCAGGCCTGAATAGCCTGGTCTTATTGTGCCTGTCCTCTTAAACCATTGAACTGATAAGGATGGTCTACACCTTTTTCAGTGGAGTATCTAGGTATCCTGAACCTTAACCCAGTAAAGCGCAGCATCTCTGAAGAAAAGTTTCTACTGAACCATAGGATTTATAGTATCTTTCTCTTCTTTCTGGACTGACACATTTCATTTTGCTCTTCCTGATAAAAAAAACTACAACTTTTACAGTTGGTTGAATCGCTTCTGTTTTTAAAACCTTTCTCAAACATTTGTCTGCCTGCTTTATGACTTGATCAGTTTCTATCTTGGTCCTGTTTTCTACTACTCTCGAAAGACTCAGAAAAGAGAAACTCTAAGAACTGAAGCCTAATGCATCTCTTGTGACAATCAATACTTTATAAGTCAGCTTGAAATTGCAGTGCATAAAGAGCTGTCCTCTAATCCTTACCTTTTACAAACCCAGTTTAACATCCCTTTTCAAAATATAACATCCAGTAACCTGAATGTCTTCCAAAAGTACACTCATCCCTCTTCCTAACTGTCCAGGTCCAGCATCATGAAATAAGCACTTTAATTATTGTGTTGCTATTTTTTTCTCCAAAAACCATTTGTTTTTCTTACTATTCCTTGGGCCTGACAGGTATTTGGCTCTTCAAAATGATGAAGAGAACTTCCATAAAGACTCCAATAACTAAGAAACCACCCAGGCTGCAGGAAGCCGTGAAGCGCCCTCCTGCTGAAAGGCAGGAATGCACAGGAGTCACCTAGCCTGCCATCTCTAATGCATTCTTTCATACATCACGGGTAAGCAAGCATGGCTCACCTGGAGCTCTCAGTCCCCGTCCTCTTCAAGCTGCTGGGGTTGCGAATTAGTTTGTCCAACATGTTGACAATCTGCCCAAATTTAGGCCTGTCGCTCCTCTCCTTCTGCCAGCAGTCTAGCATCAGCTGGTGGAGTGCGATGGGGCAGTCCATTGGAGGGGGGAGCCGATAGCCTTCCTCAATGGCTTTAATCACCTATTGAAGAAAACAGAGTATGTTAAGATGCCCGGCAAGCTGTTGTTCATGGTTCACCATCCTGATCGGCAAGTTCCCTTTATATTAAGCTGCCAGTAAGCGTGAACACGGGAACACCTCCAATTTCTTCACAGAAGCCAAGCTGGACATGCATATCACTGGCAACGGGGTAGGGGAGTTCTCAAATGGCAGGTCATGCCAGCCTTAAACTCTGAAGTGAAGATGCACGTGTGTCCTGTGATTAGAACCCAGTCAGATTAACAACGTTGGGTAGGTCTGGCCCTCAGAAATCACAAGACAATGACCCTCCCCATTCTGCTATTCAGCGTCGGCTAAAAACTCTTAGTAAACAGAGACCATGAGCTTGTCAATGACCTTCTTTAGGAAGCATTCATAGTTGCCTCCAAAATGGGAGTCACTTTGCATCGTTTTAAACCTGTGCCTTCTTGTTCAGACAGCAAATGGGTCAAAACCGGAGACTACCTCCCAGACCTCTCAATGCAGAAGACACCGCCAACCTCTCAAATAGCACACTCCTCAGTCTTTCTAGATGCCCAAACATTTCTGTTTCTGGAAGACCAGAATACACCAATATGCCAAGTCTGTATCTCTTTCTTTGTATCAGTTGGCTGTGATTTGACCTTGTTAAGGGTGTTATGTTGGTAAGTAGATTAAAAAAAATAGTAATAGCAAAAAAATGTTTAATCTTCTTCTAGGGCATTTATATTTGAAAGGTGATCCTGCCGCATCTAAGGAAAAAAAATTTCAAATGGTAGGAGATAATTGTCTTACTACCCAGAGTGTCTAATAAGACAGAAATAAATCATTCAACAGTCTTTCTTCTAATTCTAATTTTTCTAATCTGTCTTCACAGGCATTACAGTATTTTTTCTTATTGACTTTTCTCTACACCCCACTTCTTCATGGCGTAAATCCCAGTAATGCAATACAGCATGACTCATGCCAAATTTAAAGAGGGGAATTACTTCATAATTTCTTGGCTACTCATAAACTTTGTTTATGGGTATCCTATGAGATTCTGGAGGCGATTTTGCTTGTTTGGGGATTTTTAAAGTTTTATTTGTTTTAAAAACTGTAGTTGCGAGCAAAACAACCAGTGACCACATTTGGATTCACCGTCTTACTGCAGAACAATTAAACTTCAACATGAAATGGTCGATTCGGTTGGGTCCAGTTTCTCTGTACCAGTAAGACATGTTGTCTTTTTAACCAGCACACTGTTTAAGCTTAACAACCATCTTGTGATTTATTAAGCCCTCTGGTCTTTTTTGTCCCATGAATTTTTGCCAACAGCCTGTTGTGCTAGTATTAATTTACTTCTCCTTCTAAAGTAGATTTCTATATGTTACCTTACTGAACATGATTCTGCTCATTTCTGGTAATCACATTAGGTCAGTATGATGTTCTCCCTTTCTTTTATCTGTCCAGGTGCAGGGTGTTGACTCCAGACTTGAAGAAAACACAGCGTATTGAACTGAGGACAACGCAAGCAGCGCTGGGCTAATGCCAGGCTGACACAATTTGTTGTAAACCCTCAGACTGTTAAATACTCTTTCCTTAGCTCCCTACCCGCTGCCAGCCTAGAAGACGGATGATGGGTTAACCAAGCATATTTTCTCAGTTTACTGCTGAATGTTTTGGGGGGGAGGGTGGGGCAGAGGATTCAAACCAACAGATATTGCACTGGCTGGTGTGGCTCAGTGGACTGAGTGCCCACTTGTGAACCAGAAGGTCGCAAATTGGCTTCCAGGTCAGGGCACATGTCTGGGTTGCGGGCCAGGTTCCCCACTTGGGGGTGTGTGAGAGGCAACCCGAGAGACATACAATTGTGTATCTCTCACACATTGATCTTTCCCTCCTTCTCTTTTGCCCTCCCTTCCCTTCTCTCTAAGAAGTAAATAAAGAAAATCTTTAAAAAAATAAAAATAAAACCAACAAATAACTTGATAAGATTGACATATTTTCAATAGTTACATTGACTCATTCACTGTGTGCCAAATGAATTCTACTCATGAAAGTAATTCTCCAGTTACATTTCCTATCGATTCCTGTTCTACACTGAATCCAACACCAAGACAAATACACATGAATGCTAGACCAGTAGTATTTGTGGGAGAGAAATGCTTCAGATGCTTTTTCATGGATAAAGCCTGACAACTAAAAATTTAAAATCAAAATGATTTAGTATAATATAGAAACTATTAAAACTACAGGTCTGAAAATATTCAGGGCAGGGAAACTAATAAAATCTTTAGTTAATCTGCTATTATGAGCATTTGATTATGACTCTCAGCTAAAATAAAAGAAAGTTTAATCATAGAATGATTAAATGAATACATACATTACTTGCTCATTTAAGTTACTTTCCTTGTCCCTCCGAATGTCTCTAATCCCAAATCAAATGTTGCTACAAGAGAGGGACTAGAAGATGTCTGCATAGCACATCAAACAATAGATTCCACAGCACCCAAGTCTGCGGTCTTTCCCAGCTGGGAATTATCTATCAACTATGCTAGCTGCTGTCTTCCCTCCCATGGGCTATGAACCTCCCTTTACAATTCACAGATAATCCAACGTCAACACGACCATTCCTCTTAATCTGGTTAGAGAATTCTTTTGGCCCCACTAGACATGGAGTTCATTGGCTTCTCTGTAGCTCCAAACACTCTTTTCCTGATAAGGCTCCATGCATGTCATTTCTTAAGCACACCTGGTCCTTCACTGAAATGTCAAGGCAAGTCCCCATGTTTCAGGGCATGGCAGATGGCCAGGTGATATTCCATATCACCAAGAATTTTTTCAAAGATAATTTTTTCTAAGATATAATATAAACTGAATATACCTGCATTTGTAGACACTCTGTGCTAATATTCTACATCATTTATATAAATTTTTTAAAAGTTCAGAGTGTACATTTTATTGTGATCTGATTTGCAACCCTTCCAGAATTAAAACCTTTCCAGAATTAGCTAATAAGTGTTCTAGGAAGACCCACTGGTCTAGCCCTCCCCCCTCCCCTTTCTTACTGGAGATGTTTGTAATTAAATTCTATTACTCTGGAATCTTATTAGTGTCATTATTGAATGCTTTTCTGAAATTGCAGGCATTGTGGATACTCCCTTACGAAGTAGTCCAGATGGTGTGTTTAAAGGGATGTGCATAATTTACAAAGGGTCATTGAGTGAAGCTTTATTTTAGAGTCCTCCAGGGGCCAGCTCTAATTACAACTCTGTCAGCTTTGAAATATTCACTAGTTTTCTTCCCATAAACCTTTCATGTCAATTTTATCACATGTGAATGTGTATTTTTCATATATCCTTGCATTTAAAACTCAAAGTTTAACTTTATTTCAATATGAATTTGAAAGTTATTCAAGTTAAAATATTGTTCCATGCCACTAATCCATGCATCTCTCTCTCTCTCTCTGTCTAATCTATCTCCATACTGTAACATTTAGGCTATGTAATTTTGGTTCTTGAAATCCACCACCAGGCGGTTTAACGATTTTACTAGACACATCTGTATTGAGAATCTTGAGTTTAATGCACCATTTCAAGCCCAACACACACTCCATCACACACTAATGCGAAACTTCATGAATTCCAATGCAAAGGCATGAATTGAGGAACGCAGAGACTCACGTCCTGATTGGACATATCCCAGTAGGGTCTCTCTCCATACGACATCACTTCCCACATAACGATTCCGTAGCTCCATACATCACTTGCTGATGTGAATTTACGGTAGGCGATTGCTTCTGGCGCAGTCCACCGGATAGGAATCTTGCCACCCTAGGAACATCCGAGCCATAAGTTATTCCCTAAGTACTTTCCTGATGTGCCACTTGAGTTTCTGAATGTCGTTGCTGTTTGCCAAGCAGGACAAAAGCATTCCTGACATAGCTCTCCAAACAACAATAGGAGACTTGCTTATTGTAACTAAAGTCTTCCGGGTAGAAACAGTTCTCCTTAGTTGTTTTCTTTCATCACAGGGAAGTGAACAAGTAATCTGTTTAATTATTTTTTAAAGGCCTACCTATTATCTGAGCTCTGCTTAAGGCAATATTGTGGAAGAGAAAGAATCGCAGTCTCAAGTTTTACGAGATAGATGTGTTCGCCATGGTGTATCAGTGGAGGTACAGCTGATACTTATTTTGACTTCTTGTTAAATTTTGTCACCCAGCAGCACAAAGGCATGCAAAACCTGCCCAACATAACTAGAAGATAATGCACTCAATAGGCTCTTGGAGGAAGCCAAATAATGACAGATGCTAGCACCATTATTGATTTTAATAAAGTGAAAAACAAAACACTTATTAAAACACACACACACACAACAGCGAAATTGGTAAAGCAACTGACTGTGACCTAGGAAACGTTTATAATGCCTTTTCCCCCTCAAATGTCTTTTGTTTTAACTGAGTTTCAATTTTTTTTTTTTTTAGGGTTCTATCTGGGGAAATGAATTCAACTTAAATTTAGACTGTAACGCTGTTCAGGAGGACATCTCTTAAAAGTTTGCTTTGTTAGGGCTACTGAACAGGACATTATATTGTACTGGAAGTTGCACTAATCAACGGTAATGTACTCTGCAAACCCAGTGCCACATTTACACATGCTACATGCAGCAGGACACTTGTGTTGCCTCTGCCTTCCTTAAATATTTGGCTAAGGTTTTATCTACTTAAACGTATCATTCAAGAAGCCTCCCTTAACTTGTCTCTTTCTAATTGCTCGGACAAAAGAAAAGATCTTCAGCATTCACAAAGATGTATTCTTTCCTAAATGCAAGCATTTGAAATTCAAAAGAGGATATGCGTATGAATTAAAACTAGAGCCAAAGAAACAGAACACTGCAAGAAAAACGAACAAACAAGCAAAAAATCCAATGCTCAGGCTTGCAGATACACAATGGTAAGCATTAAATGGCTGGTAACTGTCTGCTTCACATTGATTTTAACTGTGTCAGCCCTAATGGCCACTAACTTTTATGATTCTGTGTTTATTCCATTAGTATCTTATATTCCGATGGTCCAGCTAAGATAGCATAGCCATTAACTGGATACTGATAACTCTAACTGTGCCCTAATCCCAGTTTATCTGCCAACAGTAAAATGAAGGCCATTAGATCCTGGAAAACCTCGCAGAGAGTAAATGTTTTATAAATCCTCTGTATACACTCTCAGAGTCGGAAGCCAACCAACTAGAAACATTGTTTGTCTTGTTTAAAATAATATCAGTTTTAATAATAAGAAAGAACCAAATAGAAAATCTAAAACAAACAGAAAAGAAGGGAGGAAAGAAAGGAGGAAAGGATGGAGAGATGGAGGGAGGCAGGGAGGGAAAGGAAGAAAAATTAAACGTAAAAAAAATGCGGTAAGTGAAGCCCCACTTTGTGGCTTTATAAAGTGGTTACACACGTACAAGCTGTTTCAAAGCTCCTCTCTGGGAAACACGGTTCAAAATGGATGCACGAATATGAAGAGACTGAAGGGTGAGAAAACTTGTTAAATCACAAAGAGCTTAAGCATCAAAATAAGAAGAGAGGAGCCGTTTCAGAGGCAAAACCCAGAGGTTGCAAACCTTCCTTACCCGTGTGGTATAAGCTGCTTCTGGATCATCCTCAAGCACCCGGGACATGCCAAAATCAGACACTTTGCAGACCAAGTTGCTATTTACCAGAATGTTCCGTGCAGCCAGATCTCGGTGCACATAGCTCATATCAGATAAATATTTCATCCCAGACCCAATGCCACGAAGCATGCCCACCAGCTGAATGACTGTGAATCTGCCGTCGTTCTTCTGCATAGGAAAGGAGTGAGGGACAATCTCGTTAGCATTAGGCCAAATTAATTTTCACCAAACCTTTATATTACTTGGATATTTTTTGATGTCTGTATCCAGTATGCAATCAAACTCAACCTTATTTATTTCTGGGCCTTTTTGACCAAAGTCACTAATTCACTAGCAAAGTGAGTATATCTGAGAAGCTGGGTTTGCCTCCTGTGATAGCTGGAAATTATCCAACTGTAATGACTCTGTGGCTCAGACAGCCCCACTGTACAAGAATAAATCAAACCCTACCCTCGTTGAACATGGATTATTTCATAGTTTTTAAAAATCACATCATTCTCTATTTCTCTTCTTCTTCCTTTGCCCCATTAAAAAATATCACCAAATAGAATGGATGCAAAAAGTCTGTTAGAGTTTTCTAAATAACCAACATCCTTGGGTTTAATATAAAGCCGTCACATACCCTGAGGAATGCATCCAAGGAGCCGTTCTCCATGTACTCGGTAATGATCATCACTGGTTTACCTAGAGTTTTCCAAAAGAGAAACACAAGCCCACGATGAGCACCACAGTTAACGAGATAAAAATGGGCCGTGCACAATTTTACTGCCAAGACACCTGTCTTGTGCGATCTAATTTAATTAAAACAAGCCAAGCTTATGCCTCAGCTGTGGGGAGCTAGGAATGAAATATTAAAAAGACGAGTCGGTTTCAATTCCATCTGGAAGGTTAACCCTTCGCGTGGCTTGCTGACAAGGTCTTTAACTAGAGTGGCCTCTGGTACCCAGGGAGCGCATGAATGGATAATTGCTCCCTCAAGCCAAAGGGGAAGAAGATAAATGGGCAGACCTGTTTAAAGGTGAAAAAAAAAAAGTCTTTAGGATAATTAATTTATTTTGTCCGCAGAAGAACCACGTGTTCTTCTCTGAACTATGCTAAAGGAATCGATGGGCAGAGAAAGGTTTTTTTAACTTATTTGGAGAGACACAACTTTTAGAAAGCAGTAGTTCTGTTGACTACTTCGTTGGTCAGACACACCTCAAAGCTCAAGCATGCAAAATGTCAACTTCTTGCCTTGCCTTCCTCAGATTGGGGGTTGGGTCCTTTCTTTTCCCCTTTCCTTTCAATAAATAAATGTATTCTGTGTTTCCTTAAGTTAGCAACTTCAGCAACAACAACACAATCACAGAAGAGTTTCATTAAATTATTTCATCCTAGACGGCAATCTTAATTCTGTACTAGAACATTCTTTTTCTCTACTCTACCTCCTTTTTGACAAAGAAATCACAATGATTTTAAGGTTTGGGGAAAGTGGGGGAAACACTAGTTTTATTTCACTTTAGTTTTCTTTCTGAGGAAATAAGAACCATTCTTTAGTTTCTTAATCACTGGCAGTGGGCTCAAGGTCTGAAATTCCTTTTTTCTAAAGGGGATTTGGGGGAGGGGGGTGTGAGGGGGAGGGTGGCGTATAAATTCTCAATATGTTACGAAGGGAAGGGTTAGAGCAAAGAGAACATAAAAGATTCCCTGGGAGGACAATAAAATGTTAGTCTGATAATAAATCAGAAATATTCACACTTTCATTGCTGTTAATTGTGGACTGTTTGGACTTAGGGAAAATGGGCTGAGATATGTCACTGCTGAGGAGACCCCCATCCCCGAATTATTCTAAAGGAAAACACTCCCCACCCAGAGCGTCTGTCAAACTAGACTCAGTGGTGATGTAGGGAAAGGACTCCCATCCTTGTTTCAGAGGCAAACATTTTAAAGCGCAGACGTTTTTTTAAATTCAAGAAAGTGCAATGTATCCATTTTGCTTTTGACGGTGTTTTTGGTGTCCTGTCTAAGAAACCTCTCCCAAGCAAAAATTTTGGATTAGAAACCAATGGCACGGCGATTTAATTTTCAAGTGAGGAAGGAAAGCTGGCAGGAAGAGCAGAAATCTCAGTGCGGACGGAAAGAGGAGTGAGACCACCTCCAGCCTCCGCCCTGGGCTGCAGGGAGTGGACCCTGTGCGCCCTCCATCCCTGCAGACAGGAAGAAGCTCTTAGTTCTTAGCTTCCTTCACCCCCTACATCCGTGACCGCAGTCTTCCAGACAGGACAAATGCATCTAAATGAGTTTTAATTAACCTGCCTCAATCAAAAGATACTTTGTCAGCTCCTGAGGAAGGGTGGCTCTTTGGCGGTGCATTAACACCTGCTTCCATTTCAGCGGCCCCTCTGGAGGTGTGGAGAGGAGAGAGTCGAGGATCCAAAAGACAGCGGGGTAGTGGAGAGGATTTATAGTCTCCTTGTCAATTTAAAAAGTTCCTCCAGTCACTGCTGGTAATGAATTCACACTCTTCTAGCCCACCTTTGCACCCTCACACCTCCCCAGTCCGACTGCTGGCACCATCTTCACGATCTTTCTGCATTCCTTTTTCTGCTTATTAACAGTATCCATTTGTCAGAATCTTTATGAGCTCTCCAAGTGAAATAAAGATGAACGTCTCCAGAAGCAAAGGGACTTATAAAATGGGCCTAAGCTGGGTTCATGGAGGGAGGTGGTTCCTTTTCTGGAACCAGCTGGGGGATGCAGTGGGCAGGGGAGAGGGGAGGGGAGGGGAGGGGACAGTTTTTCTGGTGGAAATTTTAAATCATTTTAATTCAGTGACAACTGCATTATGCAAATGCACCCCGTCGTTTATAACAGTTACAGCTGTAATAGCTGTGGGTTTTAGAGGCGCAGTGGGACTTTCACACAAAGATCCCCTGTTTCTTCTCCCTTCTACAGGGGTGCTGTGAAAATCACTGTCTGTGGCAGGAAAAATACCCCAAGCTGAACAGAGCCTCCTTTTGAGAAACTGGACCTGCAGAAGTATTTAAACGGAATGTTATCTTTTAATTAAAGTAGTGAAGGACTCTGGGCCGGCCCCGCAGGCCACCGGCAACAGAAAAATATCCTGTCTGTAAAACTAATCTTAAAAAGCAAATAGAGCTATTCTATGCTAATGATAGCCTTCACCTGAGGTGCAGAAATTATATATCCTTTGCACTGAAGTTCCTTTTCGGAAAGATTTGAAGATGGGGAAAGATATACTCCTTAAGATATAGTAACACCGGTTAACACTTGAATTTTTTAATGTGAAGACCATTATGATAAATATGCCAAATAATTCATCCAAAACAAGCTTGTAAGGCAAGTTCCACTTTTATCTCTAGTTTACAGGTGAAGAAACTGACATACGAAGTGACGGGTCGTGGCCACGTGCTTAACTAGCAGTGGGGCTGGAGTGCAGGTCTCGGCCTCTGGGCCCAGTGCAGGTTCCCAAAGTGTGGTCCTGGGACCTGCACACACCTCTGGCTTACCTGAGAGCCTGAAATTGGAACACATGGACCGCACCCCACCTGCTGGATCGAACCTCCGAGGATGCGGTTCAGGAAACTGTTTTGAGAATTTTCCAGGATTCTGATGTATGTTTAAGTTTGGGGGCCTCTGAACTAGTAGGTAATCCCTCACTTGTTAGTAACCTCATGTTCTCTTCTTAAAGGCCTGATGTGCTATGTCATATTCCCCCTCCGCCCCAGGTCTAACATCCAAAGTTTAATCTCTAACCTACATTTCCTTCCCCTATGGGAGCAGCCCCTCTGTGCCATTGTCTGAGGATGCATTTCACAGGCACCCCGAATCCAATGAGAGGCACCCTGGCCTCCTGGAGACAGAGCCCCAGGCTGACGTGGTCCTTGAGTGTAGGAACTGTAGGAGGTACGAAGGCTCCTGGAACAGAGCCACCTTCAGTAATAACCACTTCAGCTGCACTGTCCGTGTGGCCTTTCAGAAGTTGGTCTTAGCCAGCCTTCCCAGTGCAGTCAGGGTTTGCTTTGTAAAATACATCTGTTGAGCCGTGTTGTATTTTAACTGAAGCGTGGTTCACAGGCTCAGGGAACACTAATGGACTAAAAACGGAAAGTTCAACCAGGTGTTACTGCAACTGGGTGTTGCGCTGCAGCCGCCATAAATCAGGCAGAGCAGACAAGCAAATCTCCCAATCTAATAAAGATTCCTAAGATGCCCTCCCTGCATCTGGAACGGAAGCCTCCGGCGCAAGGTGTGGCGAGGTTTTGTTGTGTTTTATATAAAAAGTACTTAACATTTATTTTGCTTACCATCTGCTTGCACCTACCCTGTGACAATCAGTTGGGTCTAGCAAAGATTTGAAAGATGGCAAGGCATACCAAAGCCTACAATATTAATTTCCCTAAAATCTCACACAAGCTGCCTTGGAAAGAGTGGTATCAGCCTAAACCATAGACCCATTTAGAGCTGACTACAAGATTAATGACATGTCCTGTGCTGATTTCCTCCTATTAGCAATCAGTGGGTCTGCTCCATCTGTCATTTCCCTGGAAAGAAAATGTGTGTTTAATTTGCCAGTAACTTCTAACTTGGCTTTGTAAAGGGAGTGACCCACATACATTTGGTGACGACGCCTTCCAAGTGAATTATATTCGGGTGGTCAAACTGTCCCATGATGCTGGCCTCACTCAGGAAGTCTCTCCTCTGCTTGTCCGTATAACCAGCTTTCAGCGTCTTAATGGCCACACAGATCTCTCGTTTGCCAGGCACTTTGAGACGCCCACTGCAAACTTCACCAAATTCACCTTTGGGGGAGAAAAAGATTTGACTATGGACCAGAAACTCAGTCAAGATAAAAGAGTAATAGCAAACATTTGTTCAGAGCTTATTACAGCCAGGCAACATACTAGTGTCTCACATAGAGCAAGGAGATTTCCTGTATAGATATTCACATATATATGTGTATATATAATATACTCACACACACTGATACAATCATATCTGGAGATTTATTAGTTTTTATTGTTGTTCAAGTACCGTTGTCTCCATTTTCCCACCACCACTTTCTCCTGCCCCGCCCGCCCTCACCTCCCGCCCTCAATCCCACCCCCTTTTGGCTTTGTCCATGGGGCCTTTTTAATATCCACAAAGAACACAGGCTTAGTAGACGGACACTCAGACTTACCAACTCCTATGACTTTTTCTATCTTAATGCAGGATGCATCGATTTCTTTGGCAAATTCTCGAACGGCTTGGTTGGGATCTTCGTAGGTAAAGGGATCCACGTATGTTCTAACACCTACGTAAGAAACACGCAACAGGAGGACCAGACACTGCTCAGGGTCACTAATGTACTTTAGTTGTCTCAGTCTAAAAATGCTTGGTGCAGGAGAAGCTTTCTTCAGAACGCGAAAAATACTTAGCATGGACGTGTGAAAATGTTTAAATTCTTGCTCTGGTTTTCCTTAGTGGGAAAACGGAATTGTTAGCTATTAAAGAGGCTGCAGCTCTACTGGCTGTGTGGAATATACTCCCACTTCAAGGGCAAATGTTTAAAAAACAACTCATCCAAGGGAGGAAATGAAGAAGGGAATTTGGAATGGATTAGCTGGATATTGTTGTTCTGATCAGTCGTTCATGCCCTACCCACAGTCTCCAGCTACCTTCCCTCGTGAAAGATAATAAAGGTTTTCCTTTTCAGCTGCCTCGTCTACATGACGCCACCTTTTGCCCAATATCTGGACCAATTAATATGTGACTGGCAATGAACAAACGAAGACTAAACCTAGGTTAAAGTGGACAAGAGGAATAAGATCTGCAAATTAACTTGAGAACATGGCCTCTGTATTGGATCTCTGCTTTTATTCTGTTTTGGGAGAGAGGAGAGACATTGAAGTTCACCTGGAAGCTTTAGCAGAGGAAATGTAGCCTAACTGAATGCTTTGAATACCAGGAAGTGTGATTGAGCCACACCCCAGTCACTTGCAAACTAAATTCAGAACACGCCTGGAGCAGCAGCCCTGAAATGCACTAGTAATCACTAGGAACCCTCCACTGGCGTGCACACCTCTCCTCTCCTGCCTGTGCTCCTGCGACTCTGGGGCACAGAGTGGGTCTAAGACATTGAATGGCCCAAGCCCTTTGATTTTCCAGGCCTGGCAGTCTTGTCCTCATCACAGAAAGAAAAAAGAAAAAAATTACATTTTTGCTTTCAAAAATATAGACATCATGCAAATTTTAAAAAACCGTTTTAGAAAGGAAACAAAGTGAACAAATAAAAAGTTGTCAGGGACTTCATAACCTTTATCACTCTAGAGCTCCACCCAAGAAAATCTTTCTCCTTTTTCTCAATATTATTCTTCCTACCCCGGCCTCTCTCTTCCTTTTACCTCCTTCTGCTGTCTGATAGGGTACCTATTAGCCACATGTTACTATTTAAATGTAAATGAGTTAAAATTCAATGGAGTTTGGAATTTACTCCCTCGTTCACACTAGCTACAATTCAAGTCGTCAGTAGTTCGTGTGGCTATTGGCTAATGTACTGGGCGGTACAGGGGTAGACAGCTGGGTCAGCATTGGAGAGATTTCTGAAGTGTTCCTGAGGAGTTAACAACCTCTGTCCACAAGTCTTCTCTCTTGCTCAAGTCTTTCTAGTGCCAATCCTTTAAATTTATTCTGTGACCCCATTTGGATCAAAAGAACCAGAACCACTAAAGCAACGTCGATGGTCCTGAATTCTACTTATTCTGTTTGGCAGAGCAGTTAAATCTCAATTTTGAATTCCTTCTCTCCACGAATTTTACCTTTGAATATGAAAAAACCCAAATCGTTATCTGTTAAATCTTGCCACCCAGCTATAAAAAGGGGCCAGCGAGACCAATACATTTTCAGGGTGGAGGATAAAGGAAAGAAAAAAAAAAGAATCTAAAGGAATTTCCCCAACTCCCATCTTTACTCTCACCTTCAAGAATCCCCCGTTACCTATTTCAGTTTGATACCTTGAAGTACATTATTTGGATAATTCCATAAGAGGAATATGAGATGAATAATCATGTGAATATTATTTAGACATTCCTAAACTGAAAACAGAAGACATGCTCTAAGACTAAAATTACATTTAATCCAGTCTTTTGTACCTTGATTCAAATGTTTCTCTTCATCTGCTTCTTGCTTGGCTTTACTGTATTTACTCCGTCTATTAAAACAATTTTTTAAAGAAAATTATTTTTAAAATCTGAAAACCATAAGGTAAGTGTTTGCTCTCATAATGTAAGTCAGGCAGACACGCTACTGCACATTTCACAGGTGAAAACGCCGAGGCTGACGAGAGGTGAACTAACAAGGGGAATGACGTCATCAAGGTAGTGAAGAGTGGCGTCA